>CM061131.1:104291051-104366051 GCA_030789695.1 Scilla litardierei
ACATAGTCAGGGTGGTCCCGACAATACTCATGTCGATGAGTTAACCACATAATTATGAGACTGAAACAGGGACGACACCTGCTGCTTATAGTCACTACCGTCTGGGGTTTCGAGCCCCACCTGTAGTAGGGTCAGGTTGTATGGTCTCATACAGAGTGAGACCTTCGTCAAGTAATAAGAAGTCTTAAGGGAGATTATACATCGGATGTGTAGGAATTGGTTAAGTCACAAAGAGTTTGCGATATAAATCTAAAATATTATTGATGTGGATTATTGCATATAATGCAATAGAAACTAATATATATATTGTAAAATGCTTACATATATATTTTATTATAAATGCATAGAAATGAAGAGGATTTTTCCATGAAAGTCGAGGAAAAAACCGTGCTCAAATCGGAGTCCAAACGGATGCTAGCGTGATATTTAAAAGTGTTTTAAATATTTCATATCTATTTTAAAAAATTTAAATATAATTTTTTTATAAAAATGAACAAATTTGAGCTGGTCAAAATGCCCAAGTCAACGCTGGGCATTTTACCCAACGAGACTTGGGCCCAGGCACTGCCCGCCTGGGCCCATAATGGGCTCAGCCCGTTCCAAATGCGGGTGCTGGCATGCGCCTGCACGGCCAGCGGGCTCCTGCACAATGATGGGCCCCACAGGTTTATGAAACCCTAGTTAATATTGAGGCGGCTGCGATTTTAACGAAAATCATTTTTTGGCAAACTTTGGAGGTTCGTTTGAGTGGTCAAACGAAGTCGGAATTGAGCCCTGTTTATTTCTATGTGATCATCGTTCAGTGCGCTTCGATTTGATATATGATATGACTTGTGAACCTCAAAGATTGGCCTTTATGGAGGCAAACTTTAATTGATTTTTCCCCTCTAATCTTTAGTCCCACATCGAATATGAGTAGGGGTCAGCCGCCTATATAAATAGGGGCTAACCCACCTCCTTTAAACTTACTCCAAGTCTTCAAATTCGAGAAGCTCCAAAAAATTTTGAGCACACTCGGATTAAGACTTAAATTAATTTTCCCTTTTTCTCTCAAAATTCTTTCTTGCTCATGATCGGGCTCTAGCAAAGCTATGAAGGAGTTTGGATCGGATCCGAAGTCTTGACGGAGGATCCACTCAAGGTGAAACTTTCTGGAGCGCGTGGTTGGCTCGACAACAAGGGTGTTGCTCGCCTCGGGATGCGGTTCAGTTTAGGACGTGGTTCGGGTCGGGATGCAGTTTAGCTGGGGACGCGGTTCGGCTTGGGAGAAGCGGCTCAGGGCATTACTTCGAAGTCAAAGAATGGTTACTGAAAACGACGATTCGTATTCTGCAGAAACGAAGTTCCGAGTATGTTGTTTATTTTTACATGTGTTTATAATTGATGTTAGATAGATCTATCTTTGGGAGTTGGTTGGACCCAACCCCAGGATAGTAGAGATTATGGCTAGGATTATTTCTTTTGGGCTAGACTTAAAACTGTTTTAAGTTATTATTCCGCTGCTTGATTTGATTTTGTCGTCCGTCTAACTTAGACCGGACGTCGATTTTATAGCCATAAGGACCTAGAAAACCCTTCAACCATAACCTACAATCACACATCCTCTTCTCAATATCAACAACATAAGTCGTATTCCTATAGACTACCTCAAAGTGAAGTGAGGACCCCGCCCAATGTGCTTCACATTTCATTGAAAGAGTTATATTCAGATCAAGCTTCTCTTTAATTCTAGGACAGACTAATCTCTTCCATATGCAGAGTGCCAATCTCTTATTATGGAGCCTCTTCATAAATATCCTCCTAATCATCTCCAGTATTGTAATTATAGGTTGGTCGCTGCAATCCAATATGGCCTTATTAAAAGCCTCACAAATGTTGTTGCAAAGAAGATCACACTTTGTAGACTCATCAAAATATGATCTGCTCCATAAATGAGGAGGTATCTCAATCAACCAATCATATACATCTTCATTAAAAGATTTTAACTCATTCATTGCCCTTCCCATGTATGCACTGGGTACATCCCATAGTGCATTCTTCAATATCAATCACGTGTTATCCTTACTGAAATTTGCATAGATGTGTCTTACACAGAATATTTTCATTGCATAAGGCACTCTCTCCTTGAAGCTTTCGATAAAACCCTGAAACAATATATAAAACAAAGTTATAAATTAAAAATTGAACTCTACTTCTACAAGTACATGACACCAACGCAGGCCCTAGTGAATCAATGTCCATATCTACTAGAACACAGCACAATGGGAGCATCTCAGAGCAATACAAAGCCAGTTTAAGCACAGTGAGGGCTTGTGAGTGTAGGGATGTGATTTGGGAGTGAATAGAGTATGTGTTGCGTTCAAAATGAACATGCATCCATTAAAACCACTCCACAATCCAAATTCAATTTTTTGAATTTTCTTTGGCAAAAGCCCCCAACTTCTTTAAAAGAAGTCTGATCTTTTTCGGTAGAAATCCCTAGAGTAAAAAATGAAAGAACTTGAATTTCACGAAGAATCTTGTCTAGAATTTGTTTGAATTGAGTGTGGAACATTACCAGAATCCATGAAGAAGAAGAAGAAATCCGGATATAGATCTTCTTATTGATCGTACGAATGAAGAGATGGAGATGAGAAGCCATTTTCTTCTCTCTTTTGTCGTACGCACTTTTCTAAATGAGAGCGTAAGAAATATAACTACGTCAACAAGGGACCACACCCTCTTATTTATAGATTTTGCATTTTACTAATTAGCCCATCAGAAATTAGTAATTGCATCAGGAATTCCACACGTTTGCAAATAAATCCCCACACTTATTATTAATTAAATAGGACCATAAAACTTAATTTGATCATTACAATTAGGTCCTAAATTAATTATTTAGTAATATATATATGACAATTAATACAACACGTGTGCGCCCACACGTCCAAATGCAAATAAGGCTTATATACAATGATATGAAGTACATAATTCCAACAATCTCCCACTTGGACTACATAGCCATGTGTATAAATAATTCATCTTGATCACACATAAATTACTCTGTAAAACTGAATGTGTGTACACAACTGAATTTAAAATATATCGTCCATTAGTCTCACCGATACAGGAACCAAAGGAGCAGTAGTTGCCAAATTTCACACAAGTAAACTCGCATTGGTTACAAGTATCAATTCAACTAAATGACATAGATAGTGTGGATGTGTGGCATGGAAATTACATGCTAAGTGATCTATGCATGCCTATTTCCAACTGGTCCAACTGAAAGTAAACTTATGAGATCGGAGTTCAGATCATAATAATAACTGAAAGAACTGAATACTATATAAATAGTCGAATAATGTCATGACATTACAATATGTATTAAGCTGGACAAACATAATATACTCCCACTTTTCAAATGGCATCTAAATCTATAACACCCATATGAGTTACATGCTCATGAAAAGCTGAAGGTGTTAATGCCTTAGTGAGCGGATCTACAACCATATAGATTGTTCCTATATGCTCAATACTTATTAAACCATTCTGAACTTTTTCTTTCACATTTAGGAATTTGATGTCTATATGCCTAGATTTAGACGAACTCTAGTTGTTATTGGAATATAGGACTGCTGCTCTATTGTCACAATATAATTTGAGTGGCCTTTCAATGCCGTTGACAATTCGCAGTCCTGAAATGAAGTTTCGCAGCCATTTTGCATGATTTGATGCCTCGTAGCATGCAACAAACTCTGCTTCCATAGTAGAGGAAGCAATGAGAGTTTGCTTAGTGCTTCTCCATGAAATCGCACCTTCGGCTAGTAGAAAAATATAGCTAGATGTGGATTTTCTACTGTCTTGGCGTCCAGCAAGGTCGGAGTCAGAATACCCAACGATCTCAAGATTATCCGACCGCCTATATGTGAGCATATAACCTTTTGTCTTCTATAAGTATCTAAAGACTTTCTTAGCTGCTACCCAATGTTCTCTTCCGGGATTGCTTTGGTATCTGCCTAGCATTCCCACTATAAATGCAAGATCTGGTCGGGTGCATACTTGTGCATACATAAGACTTCCCACCGTAGATGTATATGGGATATTCTCCATATACTTGGCTTCAATATTATTATTTGGTGTAACGACCCACTCTCGGGGCCCATTGTTTGGAACATGCGCAAGTCCTGCTATGCACCAATGAAGTCAATACAGGCTCTGTTGCAAAAATACGCCAAAATACGCATACATGAAATAAAAATACAACCTTATTACAATCAGCAGCGTACAGGAAAATAAATACAACTCGAAATACAAATACGCACCAAGCCACACTGATACATGAAATACAAAACACTCTCACAATCATAATTTAATAACCAGCGTCCTCCTGGTCAAACACAACGGCAAACTCAGCGTCTACAGTCTCTGGTGCAACTTCTTCAACTTGTGCTGTATTTGGCGAGACCACCACAAAAAGAAGGGTCACCAGGATCAAACGTAAATCAAAGTAACTCTAAGCATGGAGATTAATACAAAGTATAAGCATGACAGTCTAAAGAGTGAAGTTAGGGGTGGCAAAATAGACCCGACCTGACCCAACCCGAACCCGGCCCCTTGGGTCGGGTATGGGTAGGGGCCAATCCGGGTCGGGTCGAATTCGGGTCAACCCGACCGACCCGGATAAAAACCTGGGTCGGGTACGGGTTTGACCCCTCGACCCGGTTGACCCGAATTCGACCCGTATTTTCACTCTTTTCACCCCAACCCGACCCGAACCTGACCCGAACCCGACCTATTTTGAAAAATAATCACTATTTCACACCAAACCCAACCCGTACCCGACCCGTAAGACAAACCGGGTCGGGTACGGGTCACCCGGGTTACGGCCGGGTCGGGTTCGGGTATCCGAGCCCTGACCCGAATATAATTCGGGTCGGGTTCGGGTTTACCCTTATTCGGGTCGGGTCAAACCTGACCCGACCCGAACCCGACCCGACCCGCCTGTTTGCCACCCCTAAGTGAAGTGCGAGCAATGATGATAAGGAATAGAGCAGGAATGTAACTTGCAATTTAGATTTATCAGCAATATCCAGCAATTAAAAATACTTTATTGAAAGAGTCCAAGTTACGAGAGTCTAACTGAGTCATACCTAGATCGTGACTTATAATGCGGGGTACAGTAAGCAACCAAGAGTCCACCTCTTGCCACGGGTGCTACCCAGGCGAACTATTCTCTAAGAACTGTGTAATAATCTGTGATCTGTGATGGTTGTGACCGGCTACTGTGATGGGGTGCTAGAACCCGCACGGTGACAACGAGACCTGGACTAGTCGCTTTCGCACCCTCGCTATTATAAGTTACCCCAAACCCAGTGTCTGTGGTGTTACCGTTATTACAAGTTAGGAATCATTTAACTAGAGTTACACACTTTTATGTAACTGTTCAAAAGATCAAGCTTCCACAATGCTGTGCAGATTGTCAAGTCTAGCTAACTGTTCAATCGATCAATTACTAATGAAAGGAATCTAATTTTAGCATGCATTTGGTTTTGAATTAAAGCCCATGGCAAGATTACGAAGAGTTACCGATTCGCCTTGTAGTGGAAGGCGCGTTTTGGTCAGCGGTAGGGGTACCTGGTTCACATATGTTACATGGCAAGTTAGCTACACAAAATTAATAATAAAACTTCATAGAACAAATATAACTAAGGTAAAGACTTAACTTAACTAATTTAATAAATTAACTTACTAACATAATTTAACTTATATAACTTATTTAATAAGTTATCTTAACTTAATAACTAACTTAATATAAAAACTTATATCAAAACTTTATATAATAACTTTATTATTAACCTTAACTTATTAGCTTATACTAAATAACTTAACTTATAAACTTACCATAAAATAACTTAACTTAAATGCCGAACATATATAATAACTAACTTATTTAACTTATAACTTAAACTTAAAAAATAACTTAACTTAATATAAAAATATCTTAACTTAAAATAACCTTACTTATAATAATTATAATAAAACATAACTTACTCAATCATTAACTTTATATATTAACTTAAGTATTAAACTAACTTAACTTATATCTAACATACCTCTCTCTCTCTCTCTCTCTCTCTCTCTCTCTCTCTCTCTCTCTCTCTCTCTCTCTCTCTCTCTCTCTTTCTCCCCTTCTTTCCTTTTTTTTCTTGCTGCAGGTGAACGGAAACGGCAGCAATGGGCTAGGGCGGCGCGGCCAAGGGGGCACGGCAACGATGTGGTCAAAGGGGGCCGTGGGCTAGGGCGGCGCGCGCAAGGGAGGTTGTGCAGCGGCGCAGCGACTATGGTGACGCGACGGTGGACAGGGGGCCGGTAGCGAAAAGAATGGGCATACCCAAAGCCCGTTTGGGCTTCCAATTGGGCATGCCACATCATCATCCCTACAAACTCCTTCACAAATCCTTCTAGGATTTGTGAAGGAGTTTGTAGGGATGATGATGTGGCATGCCCAATTGGAAGCCCAAACGGGCTTTGGGCATGCCCATTCTCATCCCTAGAGGCCGGGCGCGGCCAGGCGAGGGCGGGCTAGGGGGCTGGGCATGTCTTGGAGGTGGGCGCACGAAGGGCACAAGGGAAGCCGACGGCTTGGAGGTGGGGCAGTGACGATTCGAAATGGGGGATGAAGAAGAGGGGATTAGGTTGAAATTGGGTTGAAAGGGAAGAGGATTTTGGGATTTCATTTTTCAATTTCTCTTCTTTCCCCTCTAATTTCTGATTTCTCAATTGAATTGATTTTGATTTTTGAATGGGGAGGATGTTGATGGGGTTGATTGATTGGTGTCGGGGAAGGTGGATGAACGGGAGAGGGAGATGCTGATGAATTTCTGATGAAGGGGGAATCCTTGAAGAAGGAAGAGGAAGGGGACAGGGTGGTTGATGGATAAGCCAATTTGTCAAAAGGTTTAGCTTTTCATTAATGAAGTTTGAAGAAGCAGGAGACATTAAGCGTATTTAGTCAAAGATTAGGTTTTATTTAATAAGGGTGAAGAATTTAGCCTGTGTGATTTTAAACGTGGAAGGAAATTAGGTAAGCAATAATAAGAGGTAATTTAATTAATAAATATTGGTAATTAGTAAAAATTAATAATTATTGGTAATTAGTAAAATAAATTAACTAAAGTAATTAGTAAAACAAAATTTAGTTAAGCTATGGTGAAAAATTCTTAAAACAGAGACGTGCTCGCATCGACGCGTAGAACTCACAGACGAAATAAAAATGAATACTCGGACTAATAAAATATATGATCACACCATAATCAAACAGGCCTAAAAATACTGTTCGTTACATTTGGACGCTGCCTAAGACTAAATTTGTCTCCTTTTGACACGGGTGTGTCATGTGGTCTACAATTTTGCACGCCAAACCTTTGCAATATCTTTTTGATTTAACCCTTTTGTGATAATCCAAGAATTCCTCGTGAACGATCACGATGAATTTGAATTCCTAACACATATGATGCTTCTCCAAGATCTTTCATATCGAAATGTTCTGATAGAAATTTCTTGGTATCCTGAAGAAGCTTTACATCACTGCTGGTAAGCAAAATATCATCGACATATAATACAAGAAATATAAACCTACTCCACTGAACTTATGGTACACACAATCTTCAACAATGTTTGTCTCAAAACCAAATGAGAGAACAATTTAATGAAATTTAAGGTACCATTGACGAGATGCCTGCTTGAGCCCATAGATAGACTTTTTTAGTTTGCATACCAAACCGTTATCTTCTTTTGGAGATAACCCTTCTGGTTGCACCATATAGATGGTTTCCTCAATGTCACCATTTAGAAAGGTCGTCTTTACGTCCATCTGATGTAACTCCAAGTCAAAATGTGCCACAAGTGCCATTATGGTCCTAAAGGAGTCTTTCGATGAAACATGAGAGAAAGTATCTTTATAATTGATACCTTCTCTTTGAGTAAATCTTTTTACGACAAGACATGCTTTATATCTTTCCACATTACCTTGTGAATCTCTTTTTGTTTTGTAACCCCATTTACAACCAATTGATTTCACACCTTTAGGTAATGGGACAAGGTCCCAAACGTCATTGTCTTGCATAGATTAAATTTCCTCACTCATGGAATTAATCTATTTCTGAGAGTTTGAACATTCGTTCGCTTCGTGAAAGGTGACTGGGGCATCTCCCACTGGACCATCGTTTACTTCATGCTTATTGAGAAATACAATATAGTCACTTGATATTGCACTTCTCTTTTCTCTTGTGGATCTCCGTAGAGACACTAGTTCTTCTTGAGTTTGAGGGTGTTGAGTTTGATCTTGAGGTTGATTTTGATTTTGAGGTTCCTCCTGAGTCACTATTTGAGGAACTTCATTTTGATGGGTGGAAAGTTTGCCAACTTCACTTATTGGATATTGCGGGAAAATTACACCAAGAATGAAAACCTGGTAATAATTTGTAACAACTAAGGGAGAAGGTATTACTGAATCCTCCTCAAAAGTGAAGTCATTATCCTTATCTTCCCCCCAAACTCAACATCTTCAAGGAACCGAGCATTTCTTGTCTCAAAAAATGTTCTTCTCTTGGGATCGTTGAATTTATAACCACATGATCTTTCAGCGTATGCCACAAAATAGCTACTAACTGTTTTTGAATCCAGCTTTTTCTCGTTTGGCCTATAAGGTGTAGCCTCAGCTGGATATCCCCATATTCGTAAATGCTTTAAGACGGGTTTTCTACATGTCCATAACTCATAAGGGGTATTGTTAGTAGCTTTAGTTGGAACACGGTTTAGGATATAGACTGCAGTTTTTAGCGCATCACCCCAAAATGATTGAGGTAAGGTTGTATGAGAAATCATACTCCTTACCATATCCTTAAGGGTTCTATTTCGTCTCTCTGCTACACCATTCATGCTAGGAGAGCCTGGCATGGTATACTGAGAGAAGATCTCACAATCATCTAAGTATTGTGCAAACGGACCTGGACATTGTTCACCTGATCCATCATATCGACCATAGTATTCACCACCACGATCTGATCTGACAGACTTAATAGTCTTTCCAAGTTGATTTTCAACTTCGCTTTTAAAAGACTTAAAACATCCAGAGCTTGTGACTTCTCATTTATTAAATAGAGGTAAACATAGCGAGAGAAATCGTCAATGAACGTAATAAAATACTGTTGACCATTCCAAGCAGCTGTAGGGAATGGTCCACAAATATCGGTATGTATTAGTTCTAAGACATCTTTAGCTTTCACAGCCCCTATATATCTCTTATTTGTTATTTTGCCCTTTATGCACTCAACACATATTTCTATATTATTTGTTGTATCAAGTTTATCGAGAATTCAATCAGTCACAAGTCTGTCAATTCTCCTTTTGGATATATGACCCAAACGCCTGTGCCACAATGAATAAGAATTCTCATTTGGCAATTTACATGTTATGCCTTTAGTTTCAGCTGTTTGGGACTCATGGTTTGTGCCAACCATATCAAGTATATATAGATTATCATTATAATATAAAGTACTAGTTCGAACACATTTAGAATTAAGAAACAAATTTCCTTTCCTGTTTCCAAAAGACAAAATATAACCTTCATTGTCGAGAACAGGAACTGAAACTAAATTTCGTCTAAATGACGGTACAATCAAATTATTCTTTAATTCTAAATCAAAACCAGTACACAATAACAATCTAAAAGTCCTTATGCCTACAACTTCCTCTGGGTCTCTAGCTCCCATATAGATGTGTTTTTCATCTTCACTGGGCATTCGGTAGTTTAGGCAACCCTGCATAGATACACTTACATGAGTTGTGGCACCCAAATCAAACCACCAAGTATATCTATGAACTGAAACCATTGCAATATGAGCGCAAACAAGAGAGAAAGACTTGCCCTTCTTCATGCGCCAATTGTTGTTGATGGAAGCAGAAACCAAACTTGCATTTATAATATCAGCTGTATAAAGAACAAAAAATGTAAGTTAGCTCACAATTAATTAAAAAAATAGTGATGAACTAAATGAATAATAACAACTCATCTGCAAGTTGGTCAATGCAACATCAAATATATAGTCTTTGGACTAAATATTCAACTTGCTAGTAATCAACTTGTTGTAGTAATCGAAATAGATTACATCATATAGACAAATACTTAACTTTTCTTTGGTCCAGTTACGTATTCGTAATGTACATCTTATAGTTATCAGTATTCATTACCATATGTACACATTAATTTCTGCCAAACAACAGTTTTCCTTTGGGCCGACATGTTGCTCGCATGAAATAATGCATACAAAATTAACTTAGTTATTCACAAAGTAAAAAAATTTCACAGCAGAGGTCACTTGAGTGACAATATGGTTTTGCTTATTAAAGTGAAAACCCGAGAATGCTTATGCAAGCAACTTTATGTTATTACTCGTATAATCACATAGTTGTAAGTATGGTAATTGCAAAGATCATGGAACCTCGTCTCTACCTACAGATTAGTTGACTGTAGTCAGAGGGAAATATGATCTTTGAATTTAAAACCATACATCTCTACCAATTATACATTAAAATTAATATCATATAAGGTAGAATATAATTATAACGCTAATCTCTGTAGAGTAGAGCCATAAAGCCAATCTCATATAGAGTAGAGCACAATATTTAGGCTAATCTTTATAGAGTAGGGCATGAAAGCCAAACACTATAGAGTAGAGCACAAATTAAGGATAATCTCTACAGACTCGGGCATGAAAGCCAATCTCGTATAGAGTACATCACAATAATTAAAACTAAATAAAATGTAATTAAAAATAATAATAATTACTTGTTGTAGTAATTCAAATAAATAAAAGAATAACATGATTATAACATTAGAAAAAATATAGCCTAGGGGTTGACTTCTCTCCTCGCTATCCAATGGTTGGAAGATCAAATCTCAATGAATGCAACCACTGGCTTTATTTTATATATGAATTAAAACCAACATAAATTTTACTTAAGTAAATTTTGTTTTGGAAAATAGCACACATGATCATTAGCCCAATGGTTAAGGCCTAGTCCACGCGACCAAGGAGTCGTGCGTTCGAACCCCGTTAAGTGCAACAAAAATTGAGTTTTTCTCTTTAGTCAGTTAAAACCAATACAATAGTAATTCAAATAACTTAATTACATACCAATAGCATAAAGAAGAGCTTGTCCCAACAGTTGAGAAAGAATTCAAGTTAGCCAAAGGTCCCGAGAACGAAGCCCGACAACCGCAAGGCAAAAAATTTTTAATTTCAATTATAACTATTAAACGAATTAATATATATTTAATTATATTACACACAACCAATGAGAAATTTATCATAATGGTAAATCATCTGGCCCTTGAGCGGTCGGTTGCGGTTTCGAGTCCCGCCTCCACCGAAGTGTTACTTTATTCTACTTGGGTTTTATATCTATTATACATTTGACAGTGTTTTTTGAATTCTAGGGCTGACTAGGACAAGCTGACTAGGACAAACAGGTTGATAGAAAGACGGCTTGGATTTAATCTTGTGGAATGAATGGTTGAGATGAGATTTTGTGAAAAGTTTTGTAGGGAAAAACATTTCTAGGGAAATGAAAGTTTCTGGGGAATGAAACTTTATGTAGAAAGAAAGTTTTTGGAGAAATGAAACTTTATGGTGAAAGAAAGTTTCTTGGGAATAGCAGAGTGCACACAATTAATGCATTTGGGAAAAAACCTTAAACCTGCACTTAATGCTGCAGATCGAATGATATCTCCCTCAACACGGGGCACACCGTCTCTTCGACTCATGGGCCGAAGGTGCCCGCAAAATTTTTTTACGCTAATTTATTGTTCCGCGCCTAAAGCGTCCGCGCCAATTTTTTTACGTTAATTTGTTGTTCCGCACCGAAGGCGCCTGTGCCGCTAAATATTTTTATGCTAATTTATTGTTCCGCGCAATTTTGGCTGTGGAAATAATTTTTTGGGGAATAAAGATTTCGTGGGGGAAAATCTTAAATGAACCGTGCCCACGGGCATGGGTTATGACTAGTGTGTGTGTGTGTGTCTATATATATATATATATATATATATATATATATATATATATATATATATATATATATATATATATATATATAACATGTGATGCGAAACATCGGGAGAAACAGCGCCTCGCCCCCAAAAATCGAAACAGGGCAGAAAAAACACATTTTAAATCAAAAAATTTCCCAATTTTGACTTGAATTAATGGATTAAAATTTCGAAAATCATTATTGATTGGTATACAAACAATTCTAGAAAAGGTGGCTTCGATACCAATTGAAAGCTTTGATACCAATTGAAAGAACTTGAATTTCATGAAGAATCTTGTCCAGAAATTTTTGAATTGAGTGTGGACATTACCAGAATCCATGAAAAAGAAGAAGAAATCCAGATATAGATATTCTTATTGATCGTACGAATGGAGAGAGGGAGATGAGAAGCTCTTTTCTTCTCTATTTTTCCTTACGCACTTTTCTAAATGAGAGCGTAAGAAATATAACGTACGTCAACAAGGGACCACACCCCCTTACTTATAGATTTTGCATTTTACTAATTAGCCCATCAGAAATTAGTAATTGCATCAGGAATTCCACACATTTGCAAATAAGTCCCCACACTTATTATTAATTAAATAGGACCATAAAACTTAATTTGATCATTACAATTAGGTCCTAAATTAATTCTTTAGTTATATATATATATATATATATATATATATATATATATATATATATATATATATATATATATATATATATATATATATAAGTGTCCTCAATAAAAGTGTCCTCACATTTGCAAATAAGTCCCCACACTTATTATTAATTAAATAGGACCATAAAACTTAATTTGATCATTACAATTAGGTCCTAAATTAATTCTTTAGTTTTTTTTTGACAACCCAGAAAAATCCCCAACCCCCTCCCCCTGCCTTTGGCTTTTTTAGGAGGGTAAGGCGAGAGCCCGGCCGAGACTATGCAAACTGGGGGAAAACCGCCGTGCCCCCAACGGCCCCCGGGTAAGTCCGAGAGAGGAGATGTAGCCCCAGGGTAAATAATTCCACAACAAATTCCACAATAATTACCAAGTCACGGCGGCCATAGGCCTCGAACCCCGCACCCCTTGGCTTTGGAGCGGAATGACTTACCACTGGGACACCCTCTCGTGACCTTTGAGCGGAATTCTTTAGTTTTATATATATATATATGAGGGATCAAATGACCCCCAAAAATAACCCCCAAAAATGACCCCCTATAAAAAATCCTATGCCCCCCATTTTTTCGGAAGATCCGAACCGTTCATCTTGATCTCTACCCTCTAAATACCTGAGCCACCAATTTTCAACCCGATCCCATGTGTTTTGCATGTTCATCCATCCGACCCAAATTTAACGGTTTCGCATGAACAGAACTTTTGCGAATGGTTGATGAACGTGCAAAACACATGGGATCGGGTTGAAAATTGGTGGGTCAGGTATTTAGAGGATGGAGATCAAGATGAACGGTTCGGATCTTTCGAAAAAATGGGGGGCATTGGATTTTTGATAGGGGGTCATTTTTAGGGGTCATTTTTGGGGGTCATTTGATCCCACCTCATATATATATATACTAGAAAATACCCCGTGCACGGGTGCACGGGCAAAAAAAATTTCGAAGGGGAAAAAACAATTCGAAGAAACACTAAGGGGGAAAGTGAGCAAGTGTGTGTGTGTGTGTGTGTGTTGGGAGTGTCAAAAGGAAAAAGGTGGGCTGATGTGTCCAAATCTCACCACACCCTTACCAAGATTAAATCCTAGCCATCCTTCTATCAACCTCTTTATACATCATGCTGACATCATCTTATCCCAGTCAGCCCTAGTTGTCTTTTAATATATATATATATATATATATATATATATATATATATATATATATGTTAGACCGCTTGGTGATCGCCTAGGAGACAAGGCCTTTCTGCCCCGTGGAGGAAAGAAGGTTGCTTCTTCTAGGGCAAAGTCATTCTCATCTGATGCAGCCAGGGTGTTTGTCGATTTGCATATGAGACAACATTCACCCAAGATCTCCATTAACCCTTCGGGCCCTAAAAGAAGTTGGTCAGAGATCTGCTCCACGACGCGCACGTATGGCGAATCTGTTGGCATGACCTTTGTTCCCCCAAAGATCAGGCTTGATGGATCAAGTGTTGCCCGAGTTCCAAATTCCCTATTGGAGAAGGGTTCTGTTTACTGGAAATCGACCTTGGTTGGTTATGTACTTGGTGACTCCCCTTCTTTGGGTAGGTGCAAGCTTGGATGGAGAGGCTCTGGAAGCCTAGGAAGAAAGTGCAACTTTTCAGCAAGGACAACGGCTTCTTCTACTTTCGCTTTGAGTCTGGAGAGGAATGTGAGAGGATACTTCATGGAGGTCCGTGGCTTTTTGATGTGAGATTGGTTGTCCTGAAGCTATGGTCTCCCTCCCTCCGACATGATCGGGATATTCTCAGCTCTGTTCCTCTGTGGGTCCAACTGCACGGGGTCCCTGTTAACCTATGGAACATGGAGGCATTAAACATCCTTGCTTCTGTTATTGGTAACCCTCTATGTTTGGATCGCGCAACTGCCAAACTGGAGAGAATATCTTATGCTCGTTGCTTAGTTGAGATTGATGCTAAGAAGGCTTTGCCGCAGTTCGTGGAGGCCGAGCTTGATGATGGGTCTTTGCTAACTATTGAAACCAAGTACGAAGTGGAGCCCCCTCGGTGCACTAAATGTGTTTGCTTCGGCCACTCGCTAATGCAATGCCCTCTCCAGACTACATCTGCTCCCCTTGACAAGGGCAAGGGGATTGAATTGGCAACTAATCATTTGCAGTATATTGACCATGGTCAGTGTTCGACTCCAAATGATGAGGCTCCTCCAATTCTGTTTGCTGAAGGTTCTATGCAAACCACTGTTGGCGGTCCAAATGATAGGGCTGCTCCAAATGATGGTCCGGCCATTGCAGTAGGTGCTACCATTATCCCAGATCAGCAGGCCGGATGTGTGGGTAAGCTAGCCGGTAATAGCCCAATCCGGAAGCTACTTTGCCTTGTGAAGGCTTTGCAGTTCTCAGTCACTCTGCAATGTAAATGTTCCCCTAAGATAGTTGAAGAATCCGCAATCGCTACCTGTAGGGAGTCGGATACTGCACCTGGAATCAATGCTACAAGCTCCACTTCTAAGCCATGTACATGTCCTGAAGAGCTGCCTCTTGAGCCTCTATATGACAACCCGGATTGGATTATGGAGCACAGGGATGTCCGAACTGCTAGTGAAGCCACCAAGCATAAGAAACATGATTCTCTCTCGGGCTCTACACCACGCCGAAGCAGCAGGCTGAAGTAGGGGAGGTATAACTCGATCCATATCTTAATTTAATGACAATGTTTATCTGGAATACTAGGGGATTAAATAATGCTGTGAGGCGAAGAGATCTTTGCGACAGGATAAAACATCTTAATCCTACTATCTTAGTCCTACTGGAGACTAAGCTGAGCATTGATAATGTCAGTGCTAAATCTTGCTTTCCTAAGAGCTGGCATACAATTCACAATTTGCAGTGTCATAGTGGTGGTCGAATTATTTTGGGATACGATCCGCTAGTTTGGGATATGAGTATTATCTCTATATCTATGCAGCACATCTCTGTACATTGTGGAAATGCAGGGGGTTTTAGATTTGCTTTCTCGGCTGTCTATGGCAGCAATAGTGCCTCTGAAAGGAAGCTTCTTTGGAGAAACCTTGCAGGGGATGCAGTAAGCCTGAGTAATGAGCCCTGGTTAGTCGGAGGGGACTTCAATTGTATTCTGGCCGCCAAGGATAAGATTGGGGGCCGCAGGGTGGAGGCTAGCATGCTTCATGACTTTAGCAACTGCCTCTCTGAATGTGGTTTGCAAAATCTAAAAAGTACTGGGCAACGTCTAAGTTGGTCAAATAAACGTATGGGATTGCGACGCATTGCTGCCCAATTGGATCGGGTGCTCTATAATGATGTATGGCTCAGTAAGCTCCCGGACTCTTTTTTCCGCTATTTGGACCCTCTTACCAGTGATCACTCCCCCATACTTGTTCTATTACACCGGTAGGTACATTGCGATCCCAAGCCTTTTAAAATTTTCAACCATTGGATTAAGCTTCCTGGTTATTATAAAGTGCTAGAATCTTCTTGGGACCAAAACTACGTAGGTACCCGTATGTTTTGCCTGATTAGTAAATTGCGTCGGGCTAAACATACTCTCAGGAAATGGGCTAGAGAGCATCAAGAAAGTGACCCTATACCTCATTGCCGCATGGAGCTTGAGGCCATCAGAAGTCATATTGATTTACACTATATTCCAGAGCTTCAAGAAAAAGATCGCCAGTTATCCTTTGATTTGGCCACCAAGTTAGGGTTGGAGGAGGAGATGTACAGACAAAGGAGTAGACAGGACTGGTTGGAGCTGGGTGATAAAAATACCAGATTCTTCTATAATGCTATGAAATCCAGACAGAGCCATAATAATCTTTGTCACCTGGTGGATGTCCATGGAGTTCAGAGTAAAAGCTTTGAGGATATTAAGGCTGATGCCGCCAACTTCTATGAGTTCTTATACAATCAAAAACACTACTGGAATGTCTTCCCCAAGCTTGTGCCTAAAAAGAGGGTAAAACAAGAGACTGCTATGTGGCTTGAGAGGAGTGTACTGCAGTGGAGATTAAAGATGTGGTATTCCAAATTGGGGCATCCAAAGCTCCTGGACCTGATGGATTTAATGGGTTCTTTTTTCAGCACAATTGGAATCTAATTGGTAATGATGTTGTGGGAGCAGTTCAATCCTTCTTCAGATCTAGTTCCTTGATGCGGCAGGTTAACCACACTTTCCTCACTCTTGTCCCTAAAAGCTCTAATGCTACGTCCCTATGAGATTACAGGCCTATTGCATGTTGCAATGTAATCTACAAGATTATTAGCAAGATCATTTGCAACAGGCTCCAGCCATTCATACAAGACCTCGTCTCCCCCAATCAATCTGCTTTTAAGGGAGATTTATTTCAGACTGTGCCCTGCTAGCACATGAGCAAATAAGAGATTTCAGTAACCCTATGGGGGCCAGGGCATGCCTAAAACAGGATCTTCGAAAGGCCTTTGATAGTGTGAACAGAGAGTTCGTGTACTACATACTACACCAAATGGGTTTTGGACACAAGTTCATCGGCTGGATCAAGGAATGTATTTCCTCTGCTTCATTCTCTGTCTTGGTGAATGGTTCTCCTGTGGGTTTTTTTGGAGGAAACCGAGGGCTTAGACAAGGTGATCCTCTCTCTCCTTATCTTTTTGTGATTATTATGGAATGCTTCTCCCTCCTGCTTGCCAAGTCTCTTACCAAAGGTAGCATACAACCAATGAGGCGAGTTGGTGCTATTTCACATCTTTTATTTGCAGACGACCTGTTGGTCTTCTGTAGGGCCAATCGGAAATCCTTCTTGGGTCTCAAAAATTTGCTAGATGAGTTCTATAACTTTACAGGGCTTGAGATCAATTGGGACAAGAGTATATCTATGTTTAGCAAGGGAGTTAGAAACCCGGGTGAGCTTGCAGAGTTTCTGGGAGCTAAACATGCCAGCAGGATTACTACTTACCTGGGTCTTCCTTTGTCTGCCAAATATCCTAAAGCTCAGATGTATAGCAGGCTCATTGACAGATGCAGAAAACGCCTCAGTGGTTGGACTACTTCGATGTTATCCTTAGCAGGTCGTATTGAACTAGTTAGATCTGTGATATATGGCATGATCAATTTCTGGCTGCAGGTCTATAAATTCCCCACTACTGTGCTGCGTACTTTAACCTAAATGTGCAGAAAGTTTATCTGGGGCACTTCTAAAGCTTGGTCTTGGAAAGATTCTTACCGACCTAAAGAGGAAGGGGGGTTGGCCTGAGATTGCTAACAGACTTAAATCTTGCAGCGGGGATTAAACTCACTTGGAGACTTCTTCAGTCTAGAGGTCTTTGGGCTGAATACATGCGAAGCAAATATAAGGAAGCGGCAAGATTCTATGATGCCCCTAGAGTGGTGACTCAGTCTGGAACTTGGAAGTTCCTTCTTCATTGCAGAGGCCTATCTCAGAGTGTTATTAAGAGAAAAGTGGGAGATGGGAAGGACACTCTTTTCTGGCGTGACAACTGGCTCCCCTGCGGCCCACTCAAGCTCATATACAACATTCCGGATGGTTTGAGTAGCAAATGTGTCTCAGACTACTGGTGTGGGGGTTCTTGGATTGATGACCCTGTAATTCAATTGGTCAGGCCCGTGCTCCAGCATCACACACTTTCATCTGCAAGCGACTCCTGGGAATGGAAAACAAAATCGGCCTTCAGGTTCAAGGATGCTTGGGAAGTGGTTCGTAAGAAATCTCCTCCTTTTGCTTACTACAAGCTCATATGGTTCAACAAATATATCCATAAGTACTCCATTACACTTCTCAGAGCCTTCCAAAACAAATTGCTCACAAAAAACCGGCTTGAGCTATGGTGCGCCCTCCCTTCAATTTCTTGTGAGCTTTGTTCTGATATTACTCCAGAAACCATTGACCACATCTTCTTCAAGTGCCCTTTCTCAAACTATATTCTACAGCGGCGTTACTCAAATTGGGATGCTGTGGGCTTAATATTCAAACTCTACCTGTGGCCGGGTCCTATTTTCTGAACAATTTCTGTAAAGGGATGCTGGGTCGGCTTGGAAAAACAGTCTTGGGCGCGATAGTGTGGCATCTCTGGCGCGAGCGCAATAAACGGGTGTTTGAAAATAAAAGGAAATCCAAGATGGCGTTATTTGAGGAGATCGCTTCTGATGTTTGCGTTGTTGTCCGCGCTCCTGATGAAGTAGAAGATGAGGCCTTAACTGCAAGTGCTAACTGGGATATTAGAGATAACTGATGACCCTCTCCTCCTCATCACTCACCTTCGGAAATGTTTCATGTTCTTCTTTTTAAAAAAATTTGGTGGTGTATGCGGTTTGTTCTGATTGGTTCTGTTCTTGGATGTTAACTATCTGATCTAGGGTGACGACGCTTGTGTCCAATCCCCTAGTCATTTAGGGTAGCTTCCATTTGGCAGGCCATATTGTACATTTGTGTTTCTCTTAATATATACTCTAACTTATCTTGCAAATATATATATATATATATATATATATATATATATATATATATATATATAGACTGGATTAATATTCTTGAGGACACTTTTATTGAATATCTGGACCCTAGCACTAGCGATCACTCTCCTATGGTTGTGAACCTACATACCAACTCTCCATCGGCCCCTAAGCCTTTCAAATTCTTTAACCATTGGAATCATTGCTCAGGTTACAGTGAAGTGGTTGATGCGGGTTGGAAGGTTGTTATTCAGGGTACTTATATGTATCGGCTGACTCAGAAATTAAAAAGGTTGAAACCTCTTCTTCGTGCTTGGTCAATGAAGCATCATGCGGCAAATCTGGTGAGAAATTGTAGAAGCAAGCTGGAGGCAATTAGAAATGAGCCCAATATCCATTCGGATATATCTTTGCAGCAGAAAGAACATTGCCTCCTTAGGGAGTTGGCGGGGGCGATGAAGCTAGAGGAAGAGATGTTCCGTCAAAAAAGTCGACAAAATTGGCTGAATTTGGGAGATAGGAATACCAAATTTTTTTACAACGCTATGAAAGCGAGGATATGTCACAATTCTCTGAGACACCTGGTGGATGTGAATGGGCACCAAAACAGATCTTTTGAGGATCTGGCTAGAGAGGCTCCTACTTTTTACGAAGAGTTATACAATCAGAATCACTATTTGAAAAGCTTCCCTAAAATTATTCCTAAGCGGATTTTAACTGATCACGCATCGGTTTGGCTTAGCAGGAGGGTGTCAGAGGAAGAAATTAAAACTGCTGTTTTTCAGATTGGGCATGACAAGTCCCCAGGGCCAGATGGGTATAATGGGCTCTTCTTTCAACATCATTGGGCCCTTATTGGAGGTGAGGTTGTCTTAGCTATTAAATCATTATTTAGAACAGACTCTCTTCTTAGTCATGTCAATCATACCTTTCTTACCCTTATGCCTAAGAATGCTAACTCCACGTCACTAGGCGATTACAGACCTATTGCCTGTTGTAATGTCCTATATAAGATCATCAGCAAAATAATTTGTAACATGATCAAGATGGTTATCCATGAGTTGATATCTCCCAACCAATCTGCATTTCTCAGAGGGAGGCTATTGTCAGACAGCACTCTGATAGCACATGAGCAGATCAGGGATTTTAGTAACCCTATGGGGAGCAGAGCGTGTTTGAAATTAGACCTGAAGAAGGTGTTTGACAGTGTCAATCGGGATTACATTTTCTATTTTTTGCATCAGCTTGGATTCCATAATATATTTGTGGCTTGGATTAGAGAATGTATATCCACTCCTACCTTTTCTGTTTTGATTAATGGCACTCCGTCTGGTTATTTTAAAGGCAACAGAGGTATTCGCGAAGGTGACCCACTCTCTCCCTACTTATTTGTTATTACTATGGAGGCTTTTTCTATCCTGATTTCCAAAGCTATTAATATGGGCAAAATTCAACCTATGAGGAGAACTTGTTCTATATCTCACCTGTTGTTTGCTGATGATCTCCTAGTGTTTTGCCGGGCTAACTCTACTACTTTCTTGGGCATTAAAAATTTGTTGGATGAGTTTCAATCATTACTGGGCTCCATGTTAATTGGGATAAAAGTTCAGGCTTGTTTAGCAAGGGATCGAAGAATATATATGGCTTGTCGGATTTATTGGGGATCAAGATTTCTACAACGATTACAACCTACCTGGGATTGCCCCTATCATCTAAGTATCCCAAGGCTGTCAATTTTGGCAAATTAGTGGACAAATGCAAGAAGCGGATGCAGGAGTTCCTCATTGCTTTCTGTTGCAGGGCACATTGAGTTGGTTAGGTCTGTTATATACGGGATCGTAACATTTTGGTTGCATGCATTCCATCTCCCAGCTAGCATTTTGAGAACCATCTCCTCACTTTGTAGGCGGTTCGTCTTGGGCGCAACTAGATCCTGGTCTTGGAAAGATATCTACAAGCATAAGTCTAAAGGCGGAGTGGGTATTAGACTATTGGAAGACTTAAATGAGGTGGCATCGGTGAAGCTGACATGGAGATATCTCACCTCGGATAGTATATGGGCTAATCATATGAGGTTGCGATATGGGGATGGAAGGGGTTTCTTTGCTGCAAAAAGTATGCTAAAGCACTCAGGTACCTGGAAGAGAATGATTAACAATAGACATATATCCCAAACCCTCATTAGGAGGAAAATCCGAGATGGTCAACCGACATTGTTTTGGCAAGATTCATGGCTGGACTGCGGGCCATTAAAAGCCCTCTGTATTATTCATCCGGGCGATGAAAATAGGACTGTGTCCTCTTATTGGAGCGGACATGGGTGGATTAATGACCCTACGATTGTTCCCCTACGGCCGGTGCTGCAGAATTTTTGGCTGTCTCCTGGAGCCGATGATTGGTCTTGGGTTCCTGGAGATCACTTCAAGTTCAAGCAAGCGTGGGAGGGCGTACGCCAGTGAGGTCCATCATTTCCCTATCACAAACTAGTCTGGTATAATCAACATTCTCTGAAAATGTCTCTTACTCTTCTTCGTGCATTTCGTGGTAAATTGCTAACTAGGGATATGATCAAAAGGTGGGGGCTTAACACAGCTGATCATTGTGTCTTATGCGAGGATAATATAGAAGAAAATATTGAGCATCTGTTCTTCAACTGCAGCTATTCTCGTTATGTTTTGAGCAGGTCTCTTCTAAAGTTGGGAGTTACTGCTCGCATTTCTCCAACTTTGGAAGAGATGGGAAATTACTACCTCGCACATTTTGGGGGTAAAAATGCGTTGAGCCTTCTTGCTAAAAATGTCCTGGCAACATCGGTATGGCACATCTGGAGGGAGAGAAATCGGCGTATTTTTAATGGACATAAAAGATGCAAGACCATTCTCTTTGAGGAGATTGTGGCCGACATCAGAGTGGTATTGCACAATCAAGAACCAGCTACAGAAGAGGAAACAATTGCATATGCCAATTGGGAATTCGGAGACATGGGTTGAGTCCAGAGTTTGGGGCATGGCATGTTCCATGTGCATAACTTGATGTATTTGTTGTAATTCTTTAGTATAGCATTTTTTTTTCTGGGAGGTGGTCTTGAAAGTGGAGAGTGACGGCGCTTGTGCCCTATCCTCTCTCTTTTGAAACCATTTTCCGAAATATGCTATTATTGTATTTTGTGTATTATTCAATAAAAACCCCGCTAACTTTTCATATATATATATATATATATATATATATATATACTAGTCATAACCCGTGCCCGCGGGCACGGTTCATTTAAGATTTTTTCCCGCGAAATCTTTGTTCCCCTAAAAATTATTTCCACAACCAAAATTGCATGGAACAACAAATTAGCGTAAAAATATTTAGCTACATGGGTGCCTTCGGTGTGGAACAACAAATTCGACGCAGACGCCTTCGACACGGAACAACAAATTCGACGCGGGCGCCTTCGGCACGAAACAACAAATTAGCGTAAAAAATTTAGCTAGGCCCCTTCGGTGCGGGCCCCTTTGGGTACGGTTCATTTACGACCCCCTCCCCCCTCAAAATCTTAGATCCCCCATGTTTCAGAGTGTTTTCTCACTACAAAGCGTTGACCGTGGACAACCCGGTCAACGTGGTCAAGGGGCCCGTTTGGGTCCCTCGGGGGCTTCGAGTCGATGCGGATGGGGCGAGGGGAAGCCTCGGCACTGGTTGAGACGCTCGGCCTCGGATGGTCGAGCACGGACTCGGTGGTAGGACGACGAGGGGTAGCCTCAGTCGTCCAGCTAGATGCTTGGTCGGCGAAGGGCGAGGAGAAGCCTCGGCCCTGAGCGAGACGCTCGGCCTCGGTGGGATGTGCTCGGCCTCGGCGGTCGGACGATGAGGGGAAGCCTCACTCGTCCAGCGGGGTGCACGGTCGGCGAGGGGCGAGGGGGAGCCTCGGCCCGTTGATCAGATGTCCTCCTGCATAGACGAGAACGCTCGTCAGGGGGCCGGACCTTGGTTCCGGCCAAATCCCATCCGATGCCTAAGTCAGACAGAGATCTGAAAGAGGAGCCCCGGCGGAGACGGTTCGACTCGTGAGGAGATCGGAACGGCGTCTCACGGCACGAGCGGGGGAGGAAGGAGATGGAAAGGAGGAACTAGGTCGTTGATGGAGTACCTTAGGCTTTAGATACCTCAGATGCGGTCCTATTCTTCGTCGTCCCCCTAGCCCTTTTGTAGAGCTCCCGGCGTGATTGCCTCTGGCCCACGTCCCACGCCCGCCCTCGATCGTGCCCCATCAATCCACCCCCTCGCCGCCGCTCTCTTCGCCATTCCAGCACATCCCCATTACCGTCATTTAGTGGTCGCGGACCCGGGGGAGTGGTTATCGCAGGAGTGGGCGAGTGACCAGCGGGTACTGGGGCCGGGTCGGATCGATAGCAGGGGGGTCCCTTAGTGGGTCTTTGTGAGACGGGCCGGTATACGTAGATGGGCTCCTGGCCAGCAATTGGGCTCCTGGGCTCGTGTCTTTTGGGTCTCGGTCAAATAGGCGTAACAATTGCCCCCATCGGTAGAGTTGATTGGCTTCGGCCTGTTCGGCTCGGCCGATGTGACCTCTGCCGATTTTGACAAGCTCGCCAGTCGATGCCGACTCATTTATTAGTCGTCATCATGGGTGGGCCCGTTCGATGTTTTTAAGGCGCGGGCTCTGAAGCGCTGTTGGTCCTCTGGTGCCGCCACGTGTGGCTGCAAACTTACCCCCACCGTTCGCGGGGCCGTCTTCAATTGAGAAGCTGAGGGGTTCGGGCGCCGCCATCGATGGGATCGATCGGCCTCGGCTAGCTTGGTATAACCGCTACGCCTCCTGGGGTTCCGAGTGGCGCTTCAGCCGAGGCGTGGTCATAAATGTAGGTCATGATGAGGCGGATCGATTGGACTTCCCCTGGCGCCGATTTCGAAACGCCGCCAGTTCTTCGAAGCCTGCCGCGCGTTCTTGTCAGCCGCTTTGAATTCACCCCTGCGCCCGGTATATAAGATCCTCAGCCGCGTTGATCTCCACTTCTCTCTTGCTCCTCCCGGTATTCAAAGCTTTCCACAACTCGGAGTTTCCCGTCGCCTTCGCTTCCTTGCCTTCTCCAGACTAGTCGAAAAAAGGTAATTCCTCTCTCGCTTTCATCTTATGGCTGCTCTTAGGATAGGCGGTTCTGGTCAAAGGGCGAGGGATCCTCCGGAGTCCAGGCGGGGCGAGCCCCGGCTAGGGGAATCAAGTTCCCCCGCCGGGAGTTGTTCTCTTCAAGATAAGGGGAAGGGGAAACTTTTTCCAGACTACGCCCGTGATGACGTGGCGTCGGCTGCCGTGCGGCTTAATGTGCCCCCGGTTGTCCTCCGTACGCCGTCGAGGCCTCCTCCTTCGGTGGCCGCGGAGATCCGGGAAAGATATCTCTGCTTCCCATACGAGGTCCGAGTTCCATTTGTCGACGAGCGGATTTGCCTTCCGAGGAGCAATGAGGTCGGCGCCTACGTCGAGATGTTCCGACTGGGTCTTCGCTTCCCGCTCCATCCCTTCTTCATCCAGGTCATGGAACATCTCACGGTGTCCCTATGTCAGTTCACCCCGTGTTCGATCGCGGTACTGACGGGCTTCGTAACGCTCTGCTGTATCTGTGGTCTGGAGCCGTCTCTCCCCCTTCTCTTCCACTTTTACCAGGTCCGGACGGTCGGTCCGTGGTCATGGCTGCTACTCCAAGCCCGTTCGAGGAGGGAATGCCTGATCGGGTTACCCCGCTGGTCAGGGGATTGGAACTCGGATTATGTCTTCGTGGTCTTCTTGGGTGAGGCCCAGATTTTGACAAGTTGGGGAGCGTCTGTCCAACCTCGCCCGCCGCTAGCCCTTTCGGATGTTGATCAGGCAGCCGCCACGACGCTGTCGGCTCTTTCTTTGGAATCGAAGTCCATCTGGTCTTTGTTGGATGACCTACTCCTGAAGGCCATCTTGTGGTCCCCGGGTAGGTCGCTTTTTCCTCCTCGGACTGCCCTGTGACTCATCCTGATTTCGGTTTCCTTTGCAGGGATGGCAGGCCACGAGTTCGTCCGTGACGTCGATGAGCTGATCCGTCGTGGAGCTGCTCGGAGCCGAGGCAGTACCTCCGGAAGGGCGCCTCGACGGACCGTTGAGGAGGAGGTGCGCCGAGCCGAGCCCTCCGTGGGCAAGGTAGTGGCCGCGCCTCCTGCCTCTTCTTCTGGCGATCCCCTCCCCGGGGGCGTAGTAAAGACCGGACCTGCCCCACCAGCCCGAGAGGCAGGGGGTAATGACGGGTCCGGTGTAGTCCCCCTCGCCCTCGGAGCGTCCCCTCCCGTCCCCGAGAGTGGAGATGGGGCAAGGTGGAAGCGCTCTCCTTCGGCGCTCGTGGAGCCTCACGGAGGGAAGAAGAGGAAGGAGGATGCAGAGCCCTCCAGCCCGGCCAGTTCTGTGCCTCCTGTAGGCACCACCGGGGATCTTCAGGTGACTCTGACAACCACCCACATCGCAGCGTCCCCGCTTCCGTCCCCAGGAATCGGAGCGCTATTGGCGAGCCATATGGCTTCCCTCGATGTTGCCCCCGGGAATTCGGTGTTTGCCGACCGAGCCCTGGCCCAGCAGGTGGCCGAGAGCTCCGTCTTCCCCCGGGACCGCAGCACCCTCGAGAAGATTCCTGCCGACAAGGTGTCGGATTCTTTGGTTTGGGCCCTTCAACAGGTTCGGCCCTCTCGCAGTCCTTTCTTTCCCTTCACTCCCGTTTTAGCTCATGTCCCGTTTTCCAGGGGTCGACGCTCGCCGTGGAGCTGCAGCGGCGAGCCATCCTCTTGAGGAAGCTGGAGGAGTCCACCATGAAGGCTCAGGAGCGGGCCGGGGCGGCCGAGCTGGCCATGACGGAGGCCCAGATGGAGTCTCGACGCCTCAACCTCCGTGTGGCCGCATTGGAGGGACAAGTGGGTGACCTCCAGGGAAAGCTGGAGGATGCTCATCAGTCGGCTGAGGAAGCGGCGGAGTCGTTCCGCCTGGAGAGGGAGGAGCTTCAGAGGGAACTGTCGGATCGGCGCCAAGTGATGCGGCTTGCAGAGGAGGTGGAGAAGGGCGTCGTCGAGACCCTGGGGAAGAGGATCTTCGAGGTCCTCAGGGAGGCCTTCGGTAAGTATGAAGACCTCATCGCCCCTCGGATCGTCGAAGTCATCCAGTCTTCCTTCCGGGAATGTGCGGAGCGCGTCCGGCAAGCCCCTCTGTCGGTCGATCCCCCTCGCTCCGAGCAGGGCGAAGTGCCCGAGGATGTGTCCTCCCGAGCTCGGGCTCCCTAAGCAGTCCCTCCCGGCCTTATCCTCAAATTTTTTAGCATCCGCTTCGCTTTGGGCCAGTCTACTTGAAATGGATCCCTGGCCCCCGCTATCTCCTTCGGCTTCGTCGTTGGCTCCGTGGCCAATAATTGCTGGTTGCATGGCTGCTAGCTTGGGCTACCTACTTTGGGTCTTTTGTCAACCAATTTTGCTCTGTCGGTGTCGATCTAGCTTCTGTAGGCGAAGAACTCTGTCATTCGTCGTGAGTAGATTGTTTGTAGGGTGTTTCCTTCGTCTCGATCCCCTGTAAATAAGACACATTTTTGTACTCTGGTTAACTATTATAAACGAAATTGACTTACTCGGACTTCTCGTGTACTTTGCGTTGTCGCCTTGTTCTTGGCCTAGGACTGGACGACGTTGGCGTTGGCTGGGGGGATTCTCCCCAGACTTATGAGTGCGGGAGTCGGTCGGCGAGGGCAAAAGCTCCTCGGCTTAGGACCGGTCGGCGTCCGTGTCTCGGGGGAGTTGCCCCCAGACTTATGAGCACAAGAGTCGGTCGGCGAGGGTAAAGCTCCTCGGCTTAGGACCGGTCGGCGTCCGTGCCTGCTGGGGGAACTGTCCCAGGCTTAGGGGCGCAGAAGTCGGTCTGCGAGGGCCAAGCTCCTCGGCTTAGGACCGGTCGGCGTCCATGCCTGTTGGGGGAACCGCCCCCGGCTTAAGCGCGGAAGTCGGTCTGCGAGGGGAAAGTCCCTCGACTTAGAACCGATCGGCGTTCGCGCTAGCTGGGGGGATCGCCCCCAGACTTATGAGCGCAGGAGTCGGTCGGCGAGGGCAAAGCTCCTCGGCTTAGGACCGGTCGGCGTCCGTGCCTGCTGGAGGAATTGCCCCCAGTCTTATGAGCGCAGGAGTCAGTCGGCGAGGACAAAGCTCCTCCTCCTCCTCCAGTGAGGCGGCGGTCCCCATCCTTTTGCGCTATTGGTGACATGTCAATTCTGTCGGGGATTTAAGAAAAGACAAAAAAAGGGAATGCATTTGTACTCTCAAGAGTCCTGTCGGACTGGTACATTTGGAGGAAAAGGAAAAAGAAAGGAAATGAAGCTAGACAGAGGGATGTAAACCTAGATAACTCCCTCTTACTAAGCTGCAACCGGGGGGAGAGACATCGCCCGCTCACTCTATGATGCGGAGGGGACCTTGGACGGTGTTGATCTTCTTCCCCTTGTCTGGCTGCGTGGAGGTCCCTTCTCCGTGGGCCGGCTCGTCGGCCTGGTTCCTGGCGTGCCCCCGGCTCATCAGCTTCTCAATGTCCTTCTTCAAATGCCAGCAGTCTTCGGTGTCATGACCATCGTCCTTATGGTACTTGCAGTACTTCTCCCTGTTTTTCCCACCTCTTCTAGCCTTCGGTGGGGGGCGATCAGCTCGCTCTTCCTTCTGTACTTGGGCGAGGACGGCGTCTGGGGTGGTGTCCCTCGCGCTTTCTCCCAGCTGCCTGTTCCTCGGCCTCTTCTCGGTCCGGTATCCTTCGGGGCTGACTCATCCGCCGTCGTCGCGCTTGGTCCCTCGAGTGGCTTTTCCTGCATCCTCGGCCAAGGCCTCCTCGGTCAGCATGAAGCGCTCGGCCCTCGCCATGATCCAGGGGAGGTCCTTCGGGGGATCGTTGTGAAGGGACTTCTTGAGGCCTCGGTGGCGAAGCCCTTTCTTAAGGGCCGTCTGGACCACCAGGTCGGGAGGGTTGTTCACGTTCAGCCTTTCCGCATTGAAGCGGTGCATGAACTGTCGGAGCGGCTCGACCGGGCCTTGCACTACGTTGAACAGATGTTCAGCACCAGGTTTGATCAGCCACCCCGCCATGAACTGTTTGCAGAACATCTGGGTGAGTTGCTCGAAGCTGTCAATGGAGCGGCCAGGCAGGCTGTGGTACCAGATCCTTGCCGCTCCCCTGAGAGTAGAATAGAAGCCCCGGCAAAGCAGGTCATCGTCAGCTCCCTGGAAGGCCATGTCCCCCTCGTAGTCCATCACGTGGTGTCCCAGGTCCCCTATTCCGTCGTACTTTCCCAGCACCGGGATCCTGAATCGAGAGGGGACCCGTGCGTCGGTTATTCTCCGTGATAAGGGGCACCGGTCTCCGTGGATGCCCCCGGGGATGCGGTATTCGCCTGCCTCTGGATCGATCGGGGGTGGAGGCATCATCTTGTCGGTCGCGGTCGTCCCGCCGCAGGAGAAGCGAACGACACCACTCAAGAGACCGATCGCGGCGGAGCAGGAGCTCCCGCAGGAGGAGTCGGGAACGATAGCAGGGGGTCCCTTAGTGGGTCTTTGTGAGACGGGCCGGTATACGTAGATGGGCTCCTGGCCAGCAATTGGGCTCCTGGGCTCGTGTCTTTTGGGTCTCGGTCAAATAGGCGTAACACCCCAAAATCTAGCTCATCCCAAGAAATTTAGTACTTCCCAAAAAACTTAGTTTCTCCAAAAAATTTAGTACCCTCCAAATTTAATTCCGCTCTAAAATTTGGCACCCTTCAAAAATCCCAGGAAAACATTGCAAGCTGGCTGTGTATGAAAGACCTTGTAAATTTCAACTTCCCTTAGGGCATGCAACATTAAAAATGTCTTTTCTTAAAATTTTCAATTTCATTCAAAATCTTCATCGTAAAAAGTTTATGCATGCTACAGGTTTGGATTGCATGTAACTGGTTTAAATTATTGATTGTAGGTTTTAGGTGATTTCAAATTAGTTTTTCTCATAGTGATATTCTGACTGAACATGATAATTTTGCCCACACATTTATTTACATAAATGAGAATGAAAAATTGCTAATACATGTTAAGAATGAGCAAATAGGTCTGTATATGGGATTAAAGATGATAAAATAATACTTGGTTTTTATTAAAACTATATGTAAGTACTAACATTGTATTACCAAAATTTGGTCATTACACTTCGTCCCTTATATCAAAATAAAAGTTACAGGTGATCACATATGACTATGTCAAAGATTAGATTGCTGGAATATTGAGCATGGGTGTCTAGCCAATTATGTGCAATGATCAATACTAAACCATGGCTGGAAATGTAAGTTGATGCACAAAGCTCTCAAATTTGATTTCTTATGATAGAGTACGTAATTTCAAATGAAAGCTCTCAAATTTTAGCTTTTGGAGAGTAATTAAGAAGCTAGAGGGAATGCTGATGTAAGTGCATCTCCAACAAAGATGATGTATTATGTAAGTGAAGCAAAACAAAAAACAGATTGGAAACAATTTCAAGATCAACACCACAAAGAACAAAACAACCAGAAAAGATATTAGAACTATATGTTGAGATGAGCTTGATACTTAAGATCTGATCACAACAAAAGCTCTACATCCCAAACTTCCCCCAAAACACTTCATAGCCTCCAATCCCAAATATACACAATAACACCCCCCACCCCAAAACAAAACCCCCTCAGTAAGAAAACCCATCACCATTGCTCCATAGCCTACTCCTTAGACACACCAGCACTGGAATTGGCATCGGCCTTCAGATACTTAGCTTAAAGTTAAGCTCCTTGGTCCCCATTTTAGGAAGCAAAATAGAGTGAATGTTCAGCAGGACACCTCTGCTAGCAACCATCACACCAGCAAGCAGCTTCCTAAGCTCCTCGTCGTACCTCACCGACAGCAAGCTCCAAAACATAGATTTGAGAACTTCATCGTCAATTCTCAACTAAATAGATAAAATAAAAAAACATCAACTTAAAAGATTAATTGATGATGAAATTGTAATTGCAAAGCAGAATTGATGGGGAAGTATTGATCCTGTGCATGAAATATGAATGGTCTCTGCATAAAATACAGAGAATTGAAACAACTAAATAGTTTCCTACACATGAAACCACTTAACCGAAACAACAAATTCACCATCGGCAACAATATAATAACATAAGATAGGATACGTGAAATATCAAACCTGACCATAATAACATAAGCTACGATACGTGCAATATCAAACCTGACCATAATAACATAAGGTAGGATACATATTTAAGCTCATTGTTCATACTTGCTGCAATGTAGGGTTCTTCTCAAGTTCAAAAATGCACCAATCAAAACTTAGAAAAGAATTACTCAAATATTTTTAATAATCTTTATAACAAATTTTCCATTTTTTATTTACAATTTTTGACATTCTCACATTGAGATTCAGGTCCTAATTCAAAGTGTTTGGAGCTACACAGTCATTATACCGAAACTCTAAGAAGAGGGCAGAGACCAATACCAACCCCTAACTTTTTTAACGCCCTCGGATGTGATTGTTACTTTATCAGGAGAATTGGCCCTTGACTAAATATAAAAGGAGCATATATATACCAAATATGGATGTTACTTCCAATTTCATCGATTAAAAAAAGAATAAATGAAACCTTATTATTTTGATTTTGTTATGTATACAGAGAGTGCTTTGCGGAAGTTCTCGCTCTCTTAGAACATAAAGCAAGTTACTTCTTGATACATGAAACATTTGGAAATCTGGACTTTTTTCGGACTTATTTTGGGGGCATAGACTTCTTGATACATGAAGCAAGTTACTCCTATCAATAATTCATTTTGAAAGCATCACAATCCTTTTATTCGTACCAGAATTCATATGCTCGATGTAAAGCCTGAAATCATAGTAGAGGGTACTTGAAGTAGACTTTTACATAAAAGAAATTAAGGATGCAAATCCGGACTTTTGAGAAATGCAAAGAAAGAATCACTAAGGTATAAATAAGCCAAATAAAAAAAGTCGATTGAATCACTAAAGTCACATTTAGTTAGTTGGGTCCAAATTAATCAGAACTTAACTTAAACAAACATGTAGAAACAATTACAATCCATTTTAGGTCCAGTCCCACAGAATCAGATAATCCCTGCGGGCATCAAATCCTAAAACAAAGAAAAGTGCTAGTTTAAGACTTCACAAAACCAATGCGGTCAGCAAAAGTAACTAATTCAGTATAATTGTGGAAATTTCATGTCCAGAATCATACCTTTTCAGTGACAACTCTAAAATTAAGCCCAACATTTTCAGCAAACAGCTTCAGGGGTAACTCAAAGCCATTTTCACAATATCTGCCCCAACCTGCAAACTCAAAAAGAGGACCATGAGAAGCTAAGTCTGCTCGGCATCCGCAAGGGTAGTGCCATTTGTGTGCATGTGTGTTTGGGCATATTACTATGTTTATGCAAACAATCAACCCTACAATGAACACCAGCTGATCTCAATATCCTTGAAATGTTTTCCAGCTTCAATTAGGCAAAAAGCTTATTTATGTACAGCTTGAAACATAAATAAGCCTGACAATGAAGTTTGCAAGTAACAAACCATGAACCTGATCTATTACCTTATCATAGATTCACCTAGAATGTTCAGCTTCATTAGAACATATGCTTGCCTTTGAACAAAATAATACAGAATTTCTGACATAATATTTCTAGAATGTACAGTTTCAAATGCAGCCATTAGTTACCAATATATACGATATGTACACTCCTATATGTAACAAACAGAATTCATGCCACAATAAGGATCAAATTATCAGCTGGTTCCAAAAGTGTGTTCTATGTACACTCGTCTGCTTCGGGATTTCGTTGCATTGTACGCTGCAACGATCCATTGATTCTCGTGGGAGCAGTAGTGGACCTAGAGCGTGCAACCTCAAGGCTTCCTTTATCACAGCTTTCAAGTAGCTTATCTTTCTCAAATCTTCCTCTCTGACTGTATATCCAGCTCATGCTCTTTGTCCTATCTACTCATGCAATTTATTTTTTGTTTCGGGGTTGCGAATGAGCTCTGCAATACACCAGTCCAGGGCTATGAATATTGTGTCAGTCCCTGCTCTAATCATCTCCTTTATCAAGAATTTGCAGTCATTCAGAGCTCAAAACATTTTGTGACATAGATATGGCAAATATTTTTGACTTGGGTTCGGAAAGTTACCAGCAGGATTGCCTTGATGACCACTGTTGAGCGAGAAAAACATCAATGAAGCTTGCCTTGCCTTCCAAGAGAGAAGTCCAAAATTCTCTGCAATCTGCAAAAAAGAAGTTGAAAATTAATATGCATAACCCAATTGCAACAAATTTCCTTATGCATTCTCTCTTTGAATCTTTCTAATCTCTTCATCTTGCTTGGTACCCTACAATATCAACGAATAAAGAAAGGTAAATGATTACATCCGAAATGATTACACCCGAAACCACAAGCTCTAATTTTGTCAATTAACATAAATCCCAACTGATAAATCAGTAAAACATCACAAATAAAATCATACAGACCTCTTCGGCGGTGAGCTCTTCAGGCACGTCAGAATCGCTATCGCCATGCGAGGAGTTCGAGATCGGGAGTCCGAATATCCCCAAGAAATAAACTCCCAAACCCCAGCCTTTCAATCATCAGCCTCAATCATCTTCCCTCGTCTCTATTTTCTCTCTCTAGGGGTTCTCTATACGGCGAGGAGTTCTGACTGATCACACTGAGGAGTTCCGACGGCGAGGAGTTCGAGATCGAGGAGGCGCTGGCGATGGAGTCACAGACTATCCGCCATATGATAGAGGTGACTGTGGCCAAGCTCTGATCCAAGCATGACTCGCACCTCCCACAACTGAGGTCCCCTTGCGATTAAGAAGATGAAAGATCCATCTTTATGCTTGCGTGTGGATAGAAGACACCGGATCTTGCTGATACTGCTGCTTTGAGAGAAGATGAAATACCCCAGGCGAGGAAGAATTGGGCTCTTGCTGCTTGCGTGTGGAGAGAAGACAACGGATAGGTTCTTTGGGGTGAGAAGTGGGCTCTTACTGCTTGCGTGTGGGAAGAGGAGACAACGGAAAGGAATAGGTTAATGCTGCTGGCGTGCAGCTTTTGCTGCTTTTCCCAAAATGCCTCTTGCCCTTCTCCAAAAGCCAGGAAAATGCCTCTTGCACTTCCCAATGTAACATAAAAGTAAAGTGGGACCTATAATCAATTGAGGTGTTTTCCAAGAAAAGATATCTAAAAAATACAAACTTATCATCTCAAACCCTCATCCAAACCGTTGATTCATCCAAGATTAAATCCTGGCCGTCTTTTATCAACCAGTTTGTCCTAGTCAGCTTGACCTAGTCAGCCCTAGGATTCAAAAATCGTTGTCAAATGTATAATAGATATATATATATATATATATTATAAAACAGGGATGTTATCATGGGTTTTTGGATAAGAGAAATTGGATAAGAGATATTGGTTATGTGTATTGTTGTATGTGGATATGTGTATTGTTGTATGTATAAGAGATTTTGGTTAAGAGATAATGGATAAGAGAAAATGGATAAGAGATATTGGTTAAGAGATATTGGTTATGTGTAATTGGGTGTGTTGTTTGTAGAGATTGTGTTATTTGTAATTGGGTTTGAGAAATTGAGATATGAGAAATTGTAATAAGAAATCAAATCATTACAGCTGAAAGAATTGGGAGGGAAAGAATTGGGAGGGAAAGAATTTAGATCACATCACAGTTGAGAGGGAAAGAATTTTGATCACATCACGGTTGAAGAACATATTTTCTTTGCGCGCCAAACGGAAGCATTGCACAGGAGATCACCCTCAACGTCATCATCTTCTACCTCAGCTCAAGCCCCCTCTTCTACCTCAGCTCAACAACTCTCCTCCAGCTCCACAACACATCTACCTCATCTTCTACCTCAGCTCAAGCACCCTCTTCTACCTCAGCTCAACAACGCAGCGCAAGTACATCAAGACTCATCTTTTCTTTTAAGCTTTTCTTTTAATTTATTTCACCCTCAAATTTTTTAATTTAGCCTCATATTTCAGCTGTTTGAGCTTCATCACGGCCTCAGCAACTCCTCCAGATCTCCTCGCCCTGCTTCACACCAGCACATCAAGAAGAGCACACGCCTATCAGCTCAACGTATGTTTCTTGTGATAGTTTTTAAATTTTAAATTTCTGAGTGATAGTTTTTAAATTTGCCCTGCTTCCTGTGATAGTTTAAATTTTCACACGCCAAGCAGCTTCACTCCATTTTAAATTTTCCCTGCTTCCTGTGATAGTTTTTGATTTTAAATTTCTGAGTGATAATTTTGAGTTAATAATTCTTGAGTGCCCTTCATAAAATTTTCATTATGTTAATAATTTTTTGAGTAATCTTCTGAGTAATCTTCATAATGTTAATAATTGTCATGAGTAATGAGTAATGTTAATAATTTTTTGAGCAATCTTCGTAATCTTTAGATTTTTTATTGGTTATTTATCTCACATAGAAGGAGATATTTTTTATGATGTATGAAGATTCAAGTAGCATATGTGCTTTTTACATATGTGATAAACTTTGATCATATAAGAGATTTGTAACTCTCATTGTAATAACTTTGATAATAACTTTGATGTAAATCTCAGATGTGATAAACTTTGATGTAAATCTGATTCAAGTAGCCTTTTTATAATTTATATAAACTTTCCGTATTTATAATTTATATAAAATTTGATGTAAATCTGATAACTTGAATCTCATTGTAATAAGAGGTATTTTTTACATCCTTATATAACTCAGTTGTATGTGGATAGCATATGTAATGATCATCTTTCAGCATATGTAATTATCAAGATAATTTTGAATCTACTATTAGGATGTAAAAATATGTCATTATACAAGATAATTTTGCATACATGAAAATTGGTTGTATATAGAATGAGATAAAATTTTGCATCTTGATTCAGCATGTATGAAAATTGGAATGACATTTGTGATAACTGCAATGGAATGACATATGTGATTTTCATACACATATCAACATATCTTGAATCTCATTATATAACTCAGAAATGGATAGGGTGTGTTGTTTGTGTAATTGGGTGTGTTGTTTGGGTAATGGATTGTTGTTTTGTGTAATTGGGTAATGGATTATATAACTCAGGACAATGAGATAATGTTTTGTGTAATTGGGTGTGTTGTTTGTAGAAATGGGTAATGAGATATTGGATAATGTTATCCAATCTAAAAAAATTACATATCCTGTAATTATCAGGATATGTCCTGTTAATAACCCAACACTATCAGGATGTATGACAATGTTTAAGTACTCAGAATGTATGAAAATTTTATATATGCTATCAGGATATGTCATGTGATAGTCTTGATAATTACATATGCTATCAGAATGAGATAATTTTTTAAATTTAAATGTATTTAGAATCTTGATATTAACAGGACAATGAGATAATTTTGTTGGTTTTTACAATCTTTATACTTACATATGCTGAAATCTAATATTCTTAAGGATGTAAAAATTGGTTGTATAAGGTTGCAAAATTATCTTGATTCAAGTTTTCATCCATGCTGAAATCAAGATGCAAAATTGCTGACATGCTGAAATCACATATGTCATTCCATTAGATATGAGATAATGCAAATCAAGATAACTTGAATCAAGATATTTCATTGCAGTTATATAATGCAAATCAAGATATTTCATATACAACCAATCTAATATGTCATTCCATTAGATATTCAACCAATTTTCATACATTCTGAGTACTTAAACATTGTCCTGTTAATATTCTATCAGAATATTAGACTATTTGTTTAATTTTTGAAACTTGAAAGAATATGAGCCATTTAATTTTTGTTCCACCTGAGTATTGTAAGCTTGAAACTTGATTTGGATAGCATTTAGCTCTTATCCAAGTTAGCATTTAGCATTTAGTTAAAATTCACAGCTGTTACGCCTATTTGACCGAGACCCATAAAGCACGAGCCCAAGAGCCCACCTGCATCCTGAAAGCCCATTCGACAAAGGCCCTACAATGGACCTTCTCGAAACGTCGATCCGACCCGGCCCCCATAACCCGTTGGTTGTTCGCCCACTCCTGCGAAAACCGCTCCCCCGGACACGCGACCACTAAATGGCGATAATGGGGAGGTGCTGGCATGGCGGAGAGGGCGGCGGCGAGGGGGGACGGATGGGGCACGATCGATGGCGGGCGTGGGACGTGGGCCAGAGCCAATCACGCTGGGAGCTCTACAAAAGGGTCAGGAAGACGACGAAGAAAGGGACCGCATCTCAGGTAACAAAACCTAAGGTACTCCATCAACGACCTCGTTCCCCCAATTCATCTCCTTCCTCCCCCGCTCGCACCGAGAGACGCCGTCACGATCTCCTCACGAGTCGGACCGTCTCCGCCGGGCCTCCTTTCTCAGATCTCTATCTGACTTAGGCATCGGAGGGGATTTGGCCGGAACCAAGGTCCGGCCCCCTGACGAGCGTTCTCGTCTACGCAGGTGGACAACAGACCAACGGGTCGAGGCTACCCCTCGCCCCTCTCCGACCACTCGATCAACCGGACAGTGAGGCTTCCCCTCACCATCAGCCTTCCGTGGCCGAGCACGCCCTACCGAGGCCGAGCGTCCTAATCGGGTCTGAGACTCACCCTCGCCACCTGACGGCCGTGCATCTACCCGGGCGACTGAGGCTACCCCTCGTCCCCCTCCCAGCCGAGGCCGAGCACGTCAGTCCGAGGCCGAGCGTCTCAACTAGGGCCGAGGCTTCCCCTCGCCCCTTCTGCACCGATTCGAAGCCCCCGAGGGACCCAAAGCGGGCCCCTTAACCACGTTGACCGGGTTCTCCACGGTCAACGCATTGTAGTGAGAAAACACTCCGAAACATCTGGCGCCGTCTGTGGGAACGAGAAACCGTCCCACGAAAAAGCAAACCACACCAACAATGGCACGAGCCAGCAATGGGAGGAAGCGCATGCCCCCCATCCCAGAGGAGGGGAATGGCACAACAAACGGCAATCCCGAGGACACGCCCGTCAGCGGCCACCCCACCCTCTCCACTGAAGAAACCGGTGGCTCAGAACTGGCCACGCAGGGACAGCTCCGCGCCCTAGCTCAAGAGACCAACGCGAGCCTCCAGACGTTGGTCGCAACGGTGCAGCAGCTTGTCGGCCCTGCACCACCCAACGGAGGCACGTTGGACGACAGCCATCGATGGGCGGGGGGTCCCCCACACTTGCGGTCCGCCGTGGTCGACGACCACGGGACCCGGAAACCGAACATGGAGCGTCGGTTCACGCTGTCCAGCTCTCATCAGGCGAGGTCACGCGCCTCCTCACCCAATCGTGAAAGGAGCCGAAGAGAGACCGAAGGGACGGACGGCGAATCAAGGACGGCCTCGTCTCATCGATCGCGGTCGTCCCACCGCAGGAGAAGCGAACGACACCACTCGAGAGACCGATCGCGGTGGAGCAGGAGCTCCCGCAGGAGGAGTCGGGAACGTCAGGACAGCCCGGCCCCCAGCGTGGCGAAGGCTGCGGAGCCAGCCCCGCTGGCGCCGGTGGTACCTCCACCCCCGGTCGATCCAGAGGCAGGCGAGTACCGCATCCCCGGAGGCATCCACGGAGATCGATGCCCCTTGTCACGGAGAATAACTGACGCACTGGTCCCCTCCCGATTCCGGATCCCGGTACTGGGGAAGTACGATGGAATAGGAGACCCGGCGCACCACGTGATGGACTACGAGGGGGATATGGCCTTCCAGGGAGCTGACGATGACCTGCTTTACAGGGGCTTCTATTCTACTCTCAGGGGAGCGGCGAGGATCTGGTACCACAGCCTGCCCGGCCGCTCCATCGACAGCTTCGAACAACTCGCCCAGTTGTTCTGCAAACAGTTCATGGCGGGGAGGCTGATCAAACCTGGTGCTGAACATCTGTTCAACATAGTGCAAGGCCCGGCCGAACCACTCCGACAGTTCATGCGCCGCTTCAATGCGGAAAGGCTAAACGTGAACAACCCACCCGACCTGGTGGTCCAGACGGCTCTTAAGAAAGGGCTTCGCCACAGGAGCCTCAAGAAGTCCCTGCACAACGACCCCCCAAAGGACCTCCCCGGGATCATGGCAAGGGCCGAACGCTTTATGCTGACCGAGGAGGCCTTGGCCGAGGATGCAGGAAAAACCGCTCGAGGGACCAAGCGTGGCGATGGCGGACGAGCAAGCCCTGAAGGATACCGGACCGAAAAGAGACAAAGGAACAGGCAACGGGGAGAAAGCGCGAGGGACACCACCCCAGACGCCATTCTCGCCCAAGTACAGAAGGAAGAGCGAGCTGATCGCCCCCCGCCGAAGGCTAAAAGAGGCAGGAAGAACAGGGAGAAGTACTGTAAGTACCATAAGGACGATGGTCACGACACGGAAGATTGCTGGCATTTGAAGAAGGACATTGAGAAGCTGATGAGCCGAGGGCACGCCAGGAATCAGGCCGACGAGCCGGCCCATGGAGAAGGGACCTCCACACAGCCGGACAAGGGGAAGAAGATCAACACCATCCAAGGCCCCCTCCGCATCGTAGAGTGAGCAGGCAACATCCTTCCCCCCGGGGGGCAGCCTAAGTATGAGGGAGATATCTAGTTTTACATCCCTCTGTTTAGCTTCATTTCCCCTTTTCCGTTTCCTCCAAATGTACCGGTCCAACTGGACCCATGAGAGTACAAACGCCTTCTTTTTATTGTCTTTATTTAAAATTCCGACGGAGTTGACATGTCGCCAGTAACGCAAAAGGCCGGGGACCGCCGCCTCACTGGAGGAGGAAGAGGAGCTTTGCCCTCACCGACTATCTCCGGCACTCATAAGTCTGGGAGCAATTCCCCCAGCAGACGCGGACGCTGACCGGTCCTAAGCCGAGGAGCTTGGCCCTCGCCGACCGACCCCAGTGCACATAAGTCTGGGGGCGACTCCCCCAGCAAAGCACGGGCGCCGACCGGTCCTAAGCCGAGGAGCTTTGCCCTCGCCGACCGACTCCAGCGCTCATAAGACTGGGGGCAATTCCCCCAGCAGGCACGGACGCCGACCGGTCCTAAGCCGAGGAGCTTTGCCCTCGCCGACCGAGTCCAGAGCTCATAAGTCTGGGGGCGACTCCCCCAGCAGGCACGACACCGACTGGTCCTAAGCCGAGGAGCTTTGCCCTCGCCGACCGACTCCAGCGCTCATAAGACTGGGGGCAATTCCCCCAGCAGGCACGGACGTCGACCGGTCCTAAGCCGAGGAGCTTTGCCCTCGCCGACCGACTCCAGCGCTCATAAGTCTGGGGGCAGTTTCCCCAGGAGGCACGGACGCCAACCGGTCCTAAGTCGAGGAGCTTCGCCCTCGCTGACCGACTCCTGCGCCCCTAAGTCTGGGGAGAATCCCCTCAGCCAACGCCAGTTTCGTCCATTCCCAAGCCAAGAACAAGGCAACAACGCCAAGTACACAAAAATTCCAAGTAAGTCGATTTCATTTATAATAGTTAACCCGAGTACAAAAATGCGTCTTATTTACATGGGATCAAGGCGAAGGGAACACCCTACAAGCAGTCTACTCGCGACAAATGACAGAGTTCAGATCGACACCGACAAAGCAAAGTTGGTTGACAAAAGACCCAGAGTAGGTGACCCAAGCTAGCGGCCATGCAACCAGCAATTGTTGGCCGCGGGGCTGAAGGGGATGGCGGGGGTCGGGGATCCATTTCAAGTAGACTGGCCCAAAGCGAAGCGGATGCTTAAAAATTTGAGGATAAGGCTGGGAGGGACTGCTTAAGGAGCCCGAGCTCGGGAGGACACATCCTCGGGCACTTCGCCCTGCTCGGAGCGAGGGGACTCGACTGGCGGAGGGGCTTGCCGGACACGTTCCGCACATTCCCGGAAGGAAGACTGGACGACTTCGACGATCCGGGGGGCGATGATGTCTATATACTTACCGAAGGCCCCCCTGAGAACCTCGAAGATCTCCTTCCCCAGGGCCTCGACGACGCCCTTCTCCACCTCCTCCGCCAGCCGCATTACCTGACGCCGGTCCGACAGCTCCCTCTGAAGCTCCTCCCTCTCCAGACGGAACGATTCCGCCGCTTCCTCAGCCGACTGATGAGCATCCCCTAGCTTTCCCTCGAGGTCACCCACTTGCCCCTCCAACGCAGCCACACGGAGGGCGAGGCGTCGAGACTCCATCTGGGCCTCCATCATGGCCACCTCGGCTGCCCCGGCCCGCTCCTGAGCCCTCATGGAAGACTCCTCCATCTCCCTCAAGCGGACGGCTCGACACTGCAACTCCACAGCGAGCGCTGAACCCTGAAAAGACGAGACATGGGCTAAGAAGAGGATAAAGAGAAAGAGAGGATAGCAAGATAACCGAACCTGTTGGAGGATCCAGACCAAGGAATCCGACATCTTGTCGGCCGGGATCTTCTTGAGGAGGCTGCGGTCCCGGGGAGGGACGGAGACCTCGGTAACCTGCTGGGCCACTGCTCGGTCAGTAAACATCGAACTCCCAGGGACGACAATCGAAGCCAAGTCGCTCGCCAACAAGGCCCCGACCCCTGGTGATACGGGCGAAGACGCTGCGAGGGGGGTGGCTGGCAAAGCTACCGAAGGATCTCCGGCGGTCGCCACGGGAAGCGCGGAACCTGCCGGGCCGGAGGGATCCACGTCCTCCTTCCTCTTCTTTCCGCCGTGGAGCTCCGAAGGCGCCGGAGGAGAACGCTTCCGCCTCGCACCATCCTCACCCCCCGGAAGGGGATCGCCAGAAGAAGAGGCGGGAGGCGCGGCCGCCACCTTACCCACGGCAGGCTCGGCTCGGCGCACCTCCTCCTCAACGGTCCTCCGAGGCGCCCTTCCAGAGGTACTACCTCGGCTCCGAGCGGCTCCACGACGGATCAGCTCGTCAACGTCACGGACGAATTCGCGGCCAGTCATCCCTGCAAAGGAGACCGAAATCAGGATGAGTCATAGGGCGATCCGGGGATGAAAAAGCGACCTACCCGGAGACCACAAGGCGGCCTTCAGGAGTAGGTCGTCCAGCAAAGACCAAATGGACTTCGTTTCCAAAGGAAGAGCCAACAGAAGCGCAGCGGCTGCCCGGTCGGCGTCTGAGAGAACTAACGACAGGCGAGAATGGACAGAACTGCCCCAGCTTGTCAGAATCCGGGCCTCGCCCAAGAAGACCACGAAGACATAATCCAAGTTCCAATCCCCTGACCAGCGGGGTAACCCGATCAGGCATTCCCTCCTCGAACGAGCTCGGAGTAGCAGCCATGACCCCGGACCGACCGTCTGGGCCTGGTAAAAGTAGAAGAGAAGGGGGAGAGTCGGCTCCAGACCACGGGTACAGCAGAGCGTTACGAAACCCGTCAGTACCGCGATCGAACACGGGGTGAACTGACACAGGGACACTGTGAAATGTTCCATGACCTGGATGAAGAAGGGATGGAGCGGGAAGCGAAGACCCAGGCGGAACATCTCGACGTAGACGCCGACCTCATTGCTCCTCGGGAGGCAAATCCGCTCGTCGACAAATGGAACCCGAACCTCGTATGGGAAGCAGAGATATCTTTCCCGGATCTCCGCGGCCACCGAAGGAGGGGTCCTCGACGACGTATGGAGGACAACCGGGGGCACATTAAGCCGTACGGCAGCCAACGCCACGTCATCACGGGAGTAGTCTGGAAAAAGTTTCTCCTTCCCCTATCTTGAAGAGAACGACTCCCGGCGGGGGAACCAGACTCCCCTAGCCGGGGTTCGCCCCGCCCGGACTCCGGAGGACCCCTCGTCCTCCGGCCAGAACCGCCTATCCTAAGAGCAGCCATAGGATGAAAGCGAGAGAGGAATTACCTATTTTCAACTAGTTTGGAGAGGACAAAGAAGCGAAGGCGACGGGGAACTCCGAGTTGCTGAAGGCTCTGAATACCGGGAGGAGCGAAGGAGAAGTGGAGATCAACACAACTGGGGATCTTATATGCCAGGGGAGAATTCGAAGCGCCTGACAAGAATGCGTGGCGAGGCTCGAAGAGTCGACGGCGCTCCGAAATTGGCGCCAGTTGAAGACCAATCGATCCGCCTCATCATGACCTGCATTTATGGCCTCGCCTCGATTGAAGCGCCGCTCGGAATCCCAGGAGACGTAACGGGTGATCTGAGCGAGCCAAGGCTGATCGACCCCACCAATGGCGGCTCACAAACCCTTCGGCTTCTCGAACTTAAGGCGACTCCGCGAGCGGCGGGGATAAGCTTGCCACTACACGTGGCAGCATCTGAAGGCCGACGGCGCTTTGAAGCCCGCGCCTTAAAAACAGCGAATGGGCTAACTCATGATGACGACTAATAAATGAGTCGGCATCGACTGGGGAGCCTGTCAAAATCGGCAGAGGTCACATCGGCCGAGCCGAACCGGCCGAGGCCGATCAACCCGACCGATGGGGGCAATTGTTACGCCTATTTGACCGAGACCCATAAAGCACGAGCCCAAGAGCCCACCTGCATCCTGAAAGCCCATTCGACAAAGGCCCTACAAGGGACCTTCTCGAAACGTCGATCCGACCCGGCCCCCATAACCCGTTGGTCGTTCGCCCACTCCTGCGAAAACCGCTCCCCCGAACACGCGACCACTAAATGGCGATAATGGGGAGGTGCTGGCATGGCGGAGAGGGCGGCGGCGAGGGGGGACGGATGGGGCACGATCGATGGCGGGCGTGGGACGTGGGCCAGAGCCAATCACGCTGGGAGCTCTACAAAAGGGTCAGGAAGACGACGAAGAAAGGGACCGCATCTCAGGTAACAAAACCTAAGGTACTCCATCAACGACCTCGTTTCCCCAATTCATCTCCTTCCTCCCCCGCTCGCGCCGAGAGACGCCGTCACGATCTCCTCACGAGTCAGACCGTCTCCGCCGGGCCTCCTTTCTCAGATCTCTATCTGACTTAGGCATCGGAGGGGATTTGGCCGGAACCAAGGTCCGGCCCCCTGACGAGCGTTCTCGTCTACGCAGGTGGACAACAGACCAACGGGCCGAGGCTACCCCTCGCCCCTCTCCGACCACTCGATCAACCGGACAGTGAGGCTTCCCCTCACCATCAGCCTTCCGTGGCCGAGCACGCCCTACCGAGGCCGAGCGTCCTAATCGGGTCTGAGACTCACCCTCGCCACCTGACGGCCGTGCATCTACCCCGGCGACTGAGGCTACCCCTCGTCCCCCTCCCAGCCGAGGCCGAGCACGTCAGTCCGAGGCCGAGCGTCTCAAATAGGGCCGAGGCTTCCCCTCGCCCCTTCTGCACCGATTCGAAGCCCCCGAGGGACCCAAAGCGGGCCCCTTGACCACGTTGACCGGGTTCTCCACGGTCAACGCATTGTAGTGAGAAAACACTCCGAAACAACAGCACAATGCTATCCAGTTGATAATGCTATCCAAGTACATAACCCTGGTTCCAATTTATATTCTCAAATTTAAATTTCTCTTATACATTTAAATTTATCCTGTTGAGAATTTGCAACTGTGAATCATGTGAATCAATTTCTCAAGTTTTTTTGCACTGAATAACAGGACAATTGCATTTCTTTTGAATCATGGAAGTTTGCAACTGAATAACAGGACAAGCTTGAGAAATTGGTAAGTTTTTTTGAACTGAGAATTTTGCCACTGTGAATCATGTGAATCAATTCCATGATTTAATATGAAATTTCTCAAGTTTTGTTGGCAATTGGCAATTCCATGTTTTTTGAACTGAAATTTGAGTGATATTGAGAATGATTTAATATTGAGTGATATTTGAGTGATATTTGTTTCCCTCCCATACGTATTTTTTCTAATAGGTTTGAGTGATATTTCTTGATATAAAATTCCTGAGTGATATTTTTGAGTGACTTGAGCAATTTAATATCTCAATTCACACATCCATTCACACAAATTTAAATGAAAATGCTATTTATCTCAAGAGCACTGAGTGACTTGAGTGCTTATTTTTTTGATTTTTTTGATTGGTTATCAACTCACATTGATAATTTGCATTCAAAGATTTAAATTGATTTTTTGCAATAAAAATGCATTATTTTTGAATCTCAGAAATTTAAATTGATTTTTTGAAGGGATGTGAGTTGATATTGGTTATCCATTATTTTTGAATGCAATTTTCAAAAATTCTCCGAAAATTTGCATTTCAACATTATTTTTTTGATTGGTTAACAAATTGCATTTCACAGATTATTTGCAATAGTTTTTGCAATAGTCTTCATTCATCTATTCTATACTTTTTGTTTGCAATAGTTTTTGATGTTTGGATGTTTGCAAAAAACTATTGAACTTGAATAGAGATTGCAATAGATGACTATTTGAACTTAAAGTTTTTGTTTTTGTGCAAACATCCAAAACAATGATGCCCAAATCCATATTCATTGTTTGCAATAACACTATTTCATTGTTTGGATGTTTGCAAAAAACTATTGAACTTGAACTAAAAACATGATGCCCCCATCTACACAGAAACAAAAACTATTGAACTTAAATTTGGATGTTTGCAATAGTTCTTCATTCAAGTTCTTGAATTGAACTTAAATTTGCATAGAGATATTCTGATGAATTGAACTTGAATAGAGATTGCAATAGATGTTTGCAATAGAGATTGAACTTGAATAGAGATTTGCAATAGTTCTTCATTTAACATAAATCTCTACCTCATCACCCAAGTTCAATCCAAATCCAGATTCCAATGTTTGCAATAGAGATGTTTGCAATAATGGTTAAATGACAGGACCCAAAAAAATTGATTAGCATTCCTAGATGGTTTAATTTTTCAAAATTTGGGTATTTTCACCATATGAATGGTTATATGAATGAGATGTTTGCAAAATATGAATGATTATATGAATACAGATTCTTAATATTTTAAGAAATGGTTATATAACTGTGCAAAATGTGACTGTTAATCAACAAATTCATATCACCTCTTCAAAATGCTTGATCATCTCTTCAAAATGCTTGATCACCTCTTCAAAATCAATAATGTGACTGCAATTTGGATTGAACTTGAATTTTTGCATACATCTCTATGCAGTAGATAGCAAAAATTCAAGTTCAAAAGCAATTTCAATTCAAATTCAAATTATCTCAATTCATTTTTGATATCAAGTGAATTTGATTTATCTTTCAGTTTTAAACCCAGTTTGAAAATAGCTCCATGCTAATATTAGTCCTATAGTTTCAAAATGGATAGGCTTTCAGTCTTTCAGGCATGGGCAATCCCAGATATTGCTGAAATTGAGCTTGATGAATTGCAATTTTATTTGATACTTAAACCAACCTAACCTGGGATATATGTGAAATTTAACATTCAAAAATGTTGATATCCTGTGAAAAGTAACATTAACATTCAAAAATGTTGATATCCTGTGAAAAGTGAGTATTGAAACAGGAAAATGTTGAAAGTGAGTATTGAAAAATGTTGAAAGTGAGTATTCAAAAATGTTGAAAGTGAGTATTGAAACAAGAAAATGTCCTGTGAATTGCAAACAGGAAAATGTCTGGGTGATATATTGCAAATGTCCTGTGATATATATTACAATTCACAGGACAAATATTACAAACCTGTGATATATATTACAAATGTCATGTGATATTGCAAATGTCATGTGATATATATTGCAAATGTCCTGTGATATATTACAAAATGTCTGGGTGATATATTGCAAATTATTCAATATTTGATTTTCACTTGAATATTCAACTGTTACTTTCAATATACTCACTTTCAATATATCACAGGTTTGCAATATACTCACTTTCAATATATCACAGGACATGTTGATATTTTCCTGTGAATTTTTGAATGTTATATGTGAAATTATATGTGAAATTTCTCAAATGAAAAATTATTTGTGAAATTTTTGATATCCTGTTAATTTGGCTGGTTGACATTTTCATGTGTTTGCAAGGTGAATCAAAAGTGCAAGGTGGCTGTGTTTCTGGGTGGCTAGGATCTTCAAAAGTGCAAGGTGGCTGGGTGTGTTAGTCATTCAACCTCAGGTGAATCAAGTGAATTCAAAATTATTCAAATTGAAGGGTTCAAGTTGGTGTTTTGGACTTTTCATCTGTGAAGAACTTTTCATATGTGAATCAAAAATGTGTTTGCAAAGTGAATTCAGGTATCATCTGTGAATAATTTTTTTAATATAACCAACTTGAACTTTTTGATCTTTTTGCACTTTTTGAACTTTTTGAATATACCATAAAGGGTTCAAGTTGGTGTTTTGAACTTTTTGAAAATTTTGACCTTTTTGAATATAACATTTGAATATAAAACTTGAAAAATCAGTTTTGAACTTTTTGAATAATTTTGAACATTTTGTAATTTAATAAAATTGAAATGTGATCTAATTAGAGTTGGTGTTATATTCACAAAAGTTGATAATGTTATCTAATTAGATAACAGTTGATAACTTTAACATTCACTCTAATTTTTTGAATTCACTTTGGTGAAACTTCTGCAAGGTGATTTGAACCCTTCAAAAATGTTGATATCCTGTTAATTTCAACTCATTCAAATTTTGAACTTTTTGGTATAAATTTTGAAATTTTTGAAAATGTCCTGTGAATTGCAACAGGATCAATTTTGAAATTTTTGGTATAAATTTTTTGAATGTCCTATGAATATAACAGTTGAATATTCAAGTGAACTTTACCATTAAATGCAATATCTGTGAAAATTTGAATGAGTGAATATTTGATACTTAATTTGATATAACTCTGTGAATGAGTGAAAATTTGCAACATCAAGTTATATGTGAATGATTTGATAATTTGCAACATTAGATTTTATCCTGTGAATGATATCCTTTTATCTGTGAATGATTATCTGTGAATTGTAACAGGATATCAAGATAATTTGAAAATCATGAACTGAGTTATTAAATGTGAATGATTAAAGATGAAGTATCAATTTGAGTTATCAAGATTAAATGTCCTGTGAATTATTAAATGTCATGTGAATGTCCTTTGAAGTATCTTGATAACCAAGTTGCAAATTATCAATCTGAGTTATTAAATGAGTTGATACTTCACAGGACATCTAAAGTTATATGTGAATGATCTGATAATTTGCAACATTAGATTTTCACTTAAAGTTCAAAAATTCACTCTAATTATATGTGAACTTTTTGATATCCTATTAATTTCAAAAATTATATGTGAAATTATATGTGAAATTATAAATTTGAACTTATATGTGAAATTTAACATTCAAAAATGTTGATATCCTGTGAAAAGTAACATTAACATTCAAAAATGTTGATATCCTGTGAAAAGTTCACATATCACTTGAAAAGTAACATTAACACCAGTCAAACACCAACATTTTTGAATGTTATATGTGAAATTATATGTGAAAGTTCTCATATGCAAAATTATTTGTGAAATTTTTGATATCCAGTTCATTTTAACTTTAGGTGAAGGATATGCAAAATCATATCTCATAAGTTCAAATAAGTTCGCATAAGATTTCCTGAAGATTAACATTTTAGATTTTATCCTGTGAATGCTATCCTGTTATCTGTGAATGATTTTTGAGTTATATCAAATTTTAGTGAATGAAGTATTTTTCACAAGATATACTTCATTCACTTCATTCACTAATTTTGAGTTATATTTCAATTTTACACAAGTTGAAATCTTGATATACATCATTTACTAAAATAACCTCAAAAAATTTTCACAAGTATATGTCCTGTGAATGAAGTGAATCAAATTGAGTTATCAAGATTATATGTCCTGTGAATTAGATGAAGTATTTTTCACAAGTTTTATCAAATTTTTCACAAGTATATCAAGTTTTTGAATATATGAATATCAGTGTTTGAGTTATCAAGATTAAATGTCCTGTGAATGTCCTGTGAAGTATCCTGTGAAGTATCCTGTAAGATATGGGTCAAATTCATAAGAGATATGGGTGAATGTCCTGTGAATTATTCAAAATCAGTGAAGTATTTTTGAATGTTATATGTGAAATTATATGTGACATTTCACCCTTGAGAATTGAGTTGTTCTCTCAACTTAAAATATTATGTGCAAGAAATTGGAGTGCATATCCTGTCAATTATTAACTTAAACTTGAACTTTTGAACTTGAACTTTTATCTGAGTGATTTTATCAGGATATGCACTCAATGCTAATTGCAAATAAGTTTGAGTGCAAATAAACTGGGGATATGAAATCTGGCCTATTTGGCTAATAATTGACAGGGGTGATAATTTCATAATTTCAAATGTTTCAAACTTGAAGGGGATAACTTGAACTTTATAGCAAATTGAGTTTAGCTAAATGTTTGATATAAAGTTTAGCAAGGGGATAACTTGCTATAACTTTATAGCAACTTTATAGTAAGGGGATAACTTGAACTTGAAGGGGATAAGTTGGCATTGAGTTGGAGTTTCAGTTTGAATAATTTAACAAGTTGAATTATGTGTTTCAGTTTGGTTGAAATTTACCACATCAAATTTAACACAGTTTGAATGATAGCAAACTTGAACTTTTTGAATTATGAGTTTAGCTAAACTTTATAGCAACTTTATAGCAAGGGGATAACTTGAACTTGAAGGGGATAAGTTGGCATTGAGTTGGAGTTTCAGTTTGAATAGTTTAACAACTTGAATTATGGGTTTCAGTTTGGGTGAAATTTTACACATCAAATTTTCCATATGTTAAAGATGTTCTTGGTGTTTCATTATTAAATTAACACATATCCTGTCAGTTTGGTGAACACATTATTAAATTAACACATCAAATTTTCCATATGTGTTAAATTATTCAAGTGTTTCAGTTTGGGTGAAATTTAACACACCAAGAGTGTTATTACAGTTTATATACATGGGTTTGATTTCTTCATCATTGTCAGACAGAAATTTTTGAATGAATTTTGTGAATGAATTTTTGAATCAATTTTGAGTGTTATTGCAGCTATTTTGAATTTGAGTGTAAAATGAGATATACTGGGATATTCAACAGTGATATACTTTTTTGTTATTCAATAGAGAATCCTGTATCAAAGAGATTGTGATATCCTTATGAATTTTGATATTGTGTAATTTTGATCCTGTAAATTATGGGTGAATTCATATGAGTTCACAGGAATTGATCCTGTATATGAGTTCAATTCCATGATATGAATTCAATTTCACATATCATAGAAATGTTTGTGGGTTAAACAGGATATGGGAGAGGATCCTGATTTGTTTTGTGAGAGGATATGGGTGAAACATCTTGATAAATTTCATTCAAGATTTTGTAAAACATTGAATGAAATTTCATTCAATTTCATTCAAGATTGTTTCACCCATATCATGTTTCACACATATCATGTTTAAGATTGTTTCACCCATTCAAGATTTGTTTTGTGATTGAATGAGATTGAATGAAATTTATCAAGATTGAATGAGATTGTGAACAAAATTGAATGAGATTGTTTCACCCATATCCTCTTACATTGAATTTGTTATTTATCTACTCAATGAGAATATATCATCTTGATGTTTACAAAATTTCATTGAGATATTTGAATGAAATTGAGTTTGGGACAGGATTTCATTGTGATGTTTTACAAAATTTCATCTACTCAATGAGAATGTTATATGTGAAATTGTTTTATCTTGAGTTTGGGACAGGATTACAAATTGTTTTATCTTGAATGAAATTTGTTTTATCTACTCAATGAGAATATATCATCTTGATGTTTACAAAATTTCATTGAGATATTTGAATGAAATTGAGTTTTACAGAATTTCATTGAGAATATATCATCTTGATGTGTGCACAAAATTGAGTTTTACAAAATTTTTAATTGAAATTCTCATTGAGATATGTGAACAAAATTCCATTGAAATTTCATTCAAGATGATAATTTTGTTATTCAATGAAATTTATCAAGATGTTTACAAATTTCATTCAAAATGAGCTATACTTGGATATTGAACAGTGATATACTTTTTTGTTATTCAATAGAGAATCTTGTATCAAAGAGATATGGGTGAACTCATTTTGTAAACAGGATCCTCTCATTTTGATATACACTTTAACTAAGGATATCACAGGTTTTATCAAATTTGTTTTATCAATTTTGTATATCCATGATATCACAGTGTTACGCCTATTTAATCGAGACCCGAAAGACGCGAGCCCAGAAACCCGACTGCCGGTCAAGAGCCCATCTGTGCGCTCAAGCCCACTCGATAAAGGCCCTATAGGGGACCCCCCCCCTCCGAATGTCGATCCGGCCCGGCCCCGATAACACGCTGGCCACTCGCCCACTCCTGCGATAACCGCTCCCCCGGTTCCGCGACCACTGAAGGGCAGTTAAGGGGAGATGCTGGCATGGCGCAGGGAGCGGCGATGGGGGGGCGGATTGAGGGGGCATGATTAAGGGCGGACGAGCGACGTGGGTCGGGGACAATCACGGCGGAGGTCTATAAAGGGGCTAGGAGGACGACAGGACAAGGGACCGCCTCTCAGGTATTTAGAACCTAAGGTACTCCATCAACGACCTAGTTCCCCCACTTCTCCTCCTTTCTCCCCCGCTCGCGTCGTGAGACGCCGTACCGATCTCCTCTCGAGTCGTACCGTCTCCGCCGGGCCTCCTCTTTCAGATCACTGTCTGACTTAGGCATCGGAGGGGTTTTGGCCGGAACCAAGGTCCGGCCCCCCTAACGAGTGTTCTCGTCTACGCAGGAGGATATCCAATCCACGGGCCGAGGCTTCCCCTCCGCCCCTCGCCGACCACGCAACCAGCCGGACGATTGAGGCTTCCCCTCGTCGTCCGACCGCCGAGGCCGAGCGCAACCGACCGAGGCCGAGCGTCTCGACCCAGGCCGAGGCTTCCCCTCGCCCTACCAACGGCCGAGGACCCCGATTCAACCCAGTCGACGCACTCCACGTCGTCTACTGGTCCGACTCGAGCCTCAACTGCACCAACTCGACTCGCCCGAGGGACCCAAACGGGCCCCTTGACCACGTTGACCGGGTCGTCCGCGGTCAACGCTTTGTAGTGAGAAAACACTCTGAAACATCTGGCGCCGTCTGTGGGAACCGAAAACCGTCCCACGAAGAAGCAAACCACACCAGCAATGGCACGAGCCAGCAATGAAAGAAAGCGCATGCCCCCCATCCCGGAGGAGGGGAATGGCGCATCCAACGGCAACCCCGAAGACACGCCCGTCGGCGATCATCCCGCCCCCTCAACCGAAGAGACCGGCGGCTTAGGACTGGCCACACAGGGACAGCTCCGCGCCCTAGCTCAGGAGACCAACGCGAGCCTCCAGACGTTGGTCACGACGGTACAGCAGCTCGTCGGCCCTGCGCCATCCAACGGAGGCACGTTGGGCGATAGCCATCGATGGGCGGGGGGTCCCCCGCTCTTGCGGTCCGCCGTGGTCGACGACCACGGGACCCAAAAACCGAACACGGATCGTCGGTTCACGCTGTCCGGCTCCCGTCAGGCGAGATCACGCGCCTCCTCCCCTTATCGTGAAAGGAGCCGAAGAGAAACCGAAGGGACGGAGGGCGAATCGATGACTGCATCATCTCGTCGGTCACGGTCATCCCGCCGCAGGAGAAGCGAACGACACCACTCGAGAGACCGATCACGGCGGAGCAGGAGCTCCCACCGGAGGAGCCGGGAGCGCCGGGTCAGCCCGGCCCCCAGCGTGGCGAGGGCCGTGGAGCCAGCCCCGCCGGCGCCTGTGCACCCTCCACCACCGAACGAGCCAGAGGCAGGCGACTGTCGAATCCCCGGGGGCATCCACGGAGATCGGTGCCCCCTATCACGGAGAATAACCGACGCACGGGTCCCCTCTCGATTCAGGATCCCGGCGCTGGGGAAGTACGACAGGATAGGGGACCCGGGAAACCACGTGATGGACTACGAGGGGGACATGTCCTTCCAAGGAGCTGACGATGACATGCTCTGCCAAGGCTTCTATTCTACTCTCAGGGGAGCGGCGAGGACCTGGTACCGCAGCCTGCCCAGCCGCTCCATCGACAGCTTTGGGGAACTCACCCAGTTGTTCTGCAAGCAGTTCATGGCGGGGAGGCAGATCAAGCCTGATGCTGAACATCTGTTCAACATAGTGCAAGGCCCGGCCGAGCCGCTCTGGCAGTTCATGCGCCACTTCAATGCGGAGAGGCTGAACGTGAACAGCCCTCCCGACCTGGTGGTCCAAACGGCCCTTAAGAAAGGGCTTCGCCACAGAGGCCTCAAGAAGTCCTTGCACAACGATCCCCCGAAGGACCTCCCCGGGATCATGGCGAGGGCCGAGCGCTTCATGTTGACCGAGGAGGCCTTGGCCGTGGATGCAGGAAAAGCCACTCGAGGGACCAAGCGCGGCGACAGCGGACGAGGCAGCCCCGAAGGATACCGGACCGAGAAGAGGCCGAGAAACAGGCAGCGCGGAGAAGGTACGAGAGACGCCACCCCAGACGCCGTCCTCGCCCAAGTGCAGAAGGAAGAACGCGCCGATCGCCCCTCACCGAGGGCAAAAAGAGGTGGGAAGAATAGGGAGAAATACTGCAAGTACCACAAGGACGACGGCCACGACACTGAAGACTGCTGGCATTTAAAGAAGGACATCGAGAAGCTGATGAGCCGAGGACACGCCAGGAGCTTAACCGACGAGCCAGCCCACGGAGAGGGGACCTCCATACAGCCAGACAAGGGGAAGAAGATCAACACCGTCCAAGGGCCCCTCCGCATCATAGAGTAAGCTGGCGAGGTCTCTCCCCCCAGTCGCAGCCTAGTCCGAGGGGATTATCTAGGTTCACATCCCTCTGTCTAGCCTCATTTCCTTTTTCCTTTTTCTCCAAATGTACTAGTCCGACAGGACTCTTAAGAGTACAATCGCATTCCCTTTTATCTTCTCTTAATCTTCGATGGAATCAACGTTTCACTAAGGGTGCAAAAGAACGAAGACCTCTACTGGAGGGAAGGCGTTCATAGGTCTGGGGGCAGTTCCCCCAGCCAGCGCGGACGCCGACCGGTCCTGAGCCGAGGAGCTTTGCCCTCGCCGACCGACCCTCGCGCTCGTAAGTCTGGGGGCAACTCCCCCAGCCGGCGCGGACGCCGACCGGTCCTAAGCCGAGGAGCTTTACCCTCGCCGACCGACCCTTGCGCTCGTAAGTCTGGGGGGAACTCCACCAGCCGGCGCGGACGCCGACCGATCCTGAGCCGAGGAGCTTTGCCCTCGCCGACCGACCCTCGCGCTCGTAAGTCTGGGGGCAACTCCCCCAGCCGGTGCGGACACCGACCGGTCCTAAGCCGAGGAGCTTTACCCTCGCCGACCGACCCTTGCACTCGTAAGTCTGGGGGGGACTCCCCCAGCCGGCGCGGACGCCGACCGGTCCTAAGCCAAGGAGCTTCACCCTCGCTGACCGACTCCTGCGCTCGTAAGTCTGGGGGCAACTCCCCCAGCCGGCACGGACGCTGACCGGTCCTAAGCCGAGGAACTTCGCCATCGCCGACCGACTCAATCGTTCTAAAGTTGAAGACAACTCCCCCCGCCAGCTCGGGCGTCAGCCGGTCCTAGGCCGAGGACGAAGCAACAAAACAAAATATACGAGAAGCTCGGGTAAGTCAAATTTCGTTTATAACAGTATGTCTTATTTACAGGAAATCAAAGTGAAGAAACCTCTCTACAATTAATCCGCTCTCAACGGACAACAAAGCTCGTCACCTACAGAAACTAGGGCCACACCGGCGAAGCAAAACTTGTCGACTAAAGAACTCGAAGTTGCAGGCCTAAGCAAAAATCCATGCAACCAGTAATTATTGGCTCTGGACCAGGGAGTCGCTGGCGAGGCCGAAGGAGAAAGCAGGGTCAGGGGGCCATTCCAAGTAGACTGGCCCAAAGCGAAGCGGATGCTAAAAAATTTGAGGATAAACGGCCAGGAGGAACGACCTAGGGAACCCGGGCTCGAGAGGACGCATCCTCGGGCACCTCCCCCTGCTTGGAGCGAGGGGGATCGACCGGCGGAGGGGCTTGCCGAACACGCTCCGCACATTCCCGGAAGGAAGACTGGACGACTTCGACGATCCGAGGGGCAATGAGGTCTTCATACTTACCGAAGGCCTCCCTGAGAACCTCGAAGATCCTCTTTCCCAGGGTCTCGACGACGCCCCTCTCCACCTCCTCTGCAAGCCGCGTCACCTGGCGCCGATCCGACAGTTCCCTCTGAAGCTCCTCCCTCTCCAGGCGAAACGACTCCGCCGCTTCCTCAGCCGACTGACGGACATCCTCCAGCTTTCCCTGGAGGTCACCCACTCGTCCCTCCAACTCGGCCACACGAAGCTTGAGACGCCGAGACTCCATCTGGGCCTCCGTCATGGCCACCTCCGCCGCCCCGGCCCGCTCCTGGGCCCTCATGGAGGACTCCTCCAGCTCCCTCAAGCGGACGGCTCGACACTGCAACTCCACAGCGAGCGCTGAACCCTAGAAAGACGAGACATGGGCTAAGAAGAGGATAAAGGGAAGGAGAGGATAGCAAGATAACCGAACCTGTTGAAGGATCCAGACCAAGGAATCTGACATCTTGTCGGCAGGGATCTTCTTGAGGAGGCTGCGGTCCCGGGGAGGGACGGAGACCTCGGCAACCTGCTGGGCCAAAGCTCGGTCGACAAACATCGAACTCCCAAGGACGACAAGGGAAGCCAAATTGCTCGCCAACAAGGCCCCGATCCCCGGTGATACGGGCGAGGACGCTGCGAGGGGGGTGGTCGACAAGGCTACCGAAGGATCCCCGGTGGTCGCCGCAGGAAGCACGGAACCCGCCGGACTGGAGGGATCCGCGTCCCCCTTCCTCTTCTTTCCTCCATGGGGCTCCGAAGGCACTGGAGGGGAGCGCTTCCGCCTCGCACCATCCCCACCCTCGGGAACCTGAGGGGGCATGCCAAGGGTAGGAGGGACTACACCGGACCCGTCATTACCCCCTGCCTCTTGGGCTGACGGGGCGGGTCCGGCCCTTGTGACTCCCCCGGGAAGGGGATCGCCAGAAGAAGAGGCGGGAGGCGCGGCCACCACCTTACCCACGGAAGGCTCGGCTCGGCGCACTTCCTCCTCAACGGTCCGCCGAGGCGCCCTTCCAGAGGTACTACCTCGGCTCCGAGCAGCTCCACGGCGGATCAGTTCATCGACGTCACGGACGAACTCGCGGCCAGCCATCCCTGCAAGGGAAACCAAAATCAGGATGAGTCACAGGGCGATTCAAGACTGAAAAGGCGACCTACCCAGAGACCACAAGATGGCCTTCAGGAGTAGGTCGTCCAACAAGGACCAGATGGACTTCGATTCCAAGGGGAGGGTCGACAGCAGCGCGGCGGCTGCCCGGTCGACGTCTGAGAGAGCTAGCGGCGGGCGAGGCTGGACAGACCCGCCCCAACTTGTCAAAATCTGGGCATCCCCCAGGAAGACCACAAAGACGTAATCCGAACTCCAATCCCCCGACCAGCGGGGCAGCCCGATCAGGCATTCCCTCCTCGAGCGGGCTCGGAGCTGCAGCCATGACCCTGAGCCGACCGTCTGGATCTGGTAAAAGTGGAAGAGAAGGGGGAGAGACGGCTCCAGACCGCGGGTACAGCAGAGCGTAGCGAAGCCCGTCAGTACCGCAATCGAGCAAGGGGTGAACTGGCAAAGCGGCACCATGAGATATTCCATGACCTGGATAAGGAAGGGATTGAGCGGGAAACGAAGACCCAGGCGAAACATTTCGACGTAGACGCCGACTTCATTGCTCCTCGGAAGGCAAATCCGCTCGTCGACGAATGGAACTCGGCCATCGTACGGGAAGCAGAGATACCTTTCCCGGATCTCCGTGACCACCGAAGGAATGGTCCTCGATGGCGTTCGGAGGACAACCGGGGGCACGTTAAGACGCACGGCAGCCGACGCCACGTCATCACAGGCGTAGTCCGGGAATAGCTTCCCCTTCCCCTTATCTCGGAGGGGACGACTCCCGGAGGAGGAACCTGATCCCACTAGCCGAGGCCTGCCCCGCCTGGACTCTGGAGAATCCCTCGCCCCTCGGCCAGATCCGCCTATCCTAAGAGCAGCCATAATACGAGAGCGAGAAAGGAATTACCTTTTAACTAGTTTGGGGGAGACAAGGAAGCGAGGGCGACGGGAAACTCCGAGTTGTGGAAAGCCTAGAACAATGGGAAGAGCAAGAAAGAAGTGGAGATCAACGCAGCTGGGGATCTTATATACCGGACACAGGGATGAATTCGAAGCGCCTGACAAGAATGCGTGGCAGGACTCGAAGAACCGGCGGCGTTTCGAAATCGGTGCCAAGGGAAGTCCAATCGATCCGCCTCATCATGACCTACATTTATGACCACGCCTCGATTAAAGCGCCACTCGGAATCCCAGGAGGCACAGCGGTCGAACCGAGCAAGCCAAGGCCGATCGACCCAACCGAGGGCGGCTCACGAACCCCTCGGCTTCTCAACTTAAGACGACCCCGCGAGCGATGGGGATAAGCTCGCAGCTACACGTGGCAGCATCAGAGGACCGACGACGCTTCGGAGCCCGTGCCTTAAAAGTATCGAACGGACCAACTCATGATGACGACTAATAAATGAGTCGGCATCGACTGACGAGCCTATCAAAGTCGGCGGAAGTCGCATCGGCCGAGCCTAACCGGCCGAAGCCAATCAACCCGACCGATGGGGGCAATTGTTACGCCTATTTAACCGAGACCCGAAAGACGCGAGCCCAGAAACCCGACTGCCGGTCAAGAGCCCATCTGTGTGCTCAAGCCCACTCGATAAAGGCCCTATAGGGGACCCCCCCTCTGAATGTCGATCCGGCCCGGCCCCGATAACACACTGGCCACTCGCCCACTCCTGCGATAACCGCTCCCCCGGTTCCGCGACCACTGAAGGGCAGTTAAGGGGAGATGCTGGCATGGCGCAGGGAGCGGCGACGGGGGGGGCGGATTGAGGGGGCACGATTGAGGGCGGACGAGCGACGTGGGTCGGGGACAATCACGGCGGAGGTCTATAAAGGGGCTAGGAGGACGACAGGACAAGGGATCGCCTCTCAGGTATCTAGAACCTAAGGTACTCCATCAACGACCTAGTTCCCCCACTTCTCCTCCTTTCTCCCCCGCTCGCGCCGTGAGACGCCGTACCGATCTCCTCTCGAGTCGTACCGTCTCCGCCGGGCCTCCTCTTTCAGATCACTGTCTGACTTAGGCATCGGAGGGGTTTTGGTCGGAACCAAGGTCCGACCCCCCTGACGAGTGTTCTCGTCTACGCAGGAGGATATCCAATCCACGGGCCAAGACTTCCCCTCCGCCCCTCGCCGACCACACAACCAGCCGGACGATTGAGGCTTCCCCTCGTCGTCCGACCACCGAGGCCGAGCGCAACCGACCGAGGCCGAGCGTCTCGACCCGGGCCGAGGCTTCCCCTCGCCCTACCAACGGCCGTGGACCCCGATTCAACCCAGTCGACGTGCTCCACGTCGTCTGCTGGTCCGACTCGAGCCTCAACTGCACCAACTCGACTCGCCCGAGGGACCCAAACGGGCCCCTTGACCACGTTGACCGGGTCGTCCGCGGTCAACGCTTTGTAGTGAGAAAACACTCTGAAACACACAAGATATGAGTTCAATTTAATAACAGGACATATCAAGTTACCAGCATTAAATGTCATGTGAGTTATCAAGTTATCTTTAATATGAAACACCAACATATCAAGTTATGAAATTTTGCTGTGAATGTCCTGTGAAATTTCATATCAAACACCAACATCCAAGGATACCAAGTTTGATAATTTGAGTTATCAAGATTGAGTTATTAAATGTCCTGTGAGTTATCAAGTTTAACATTTCATATCACACCAACCTGAACATGAATGTTGGTGTTTGATATGAAATTTTCCTGAACTTTAACATTCAAGTTGGTGTTTGAAATTTTCTTGAAGTGAATACCAAGTTCACTTCAAAACACTGGTGTTAAAGTTCACATTCACATATCACTGCAAAACACCAGTGATATGTGAATGTTAAAACCTGGTATTCACTTCAAAACACATCACATTCACATTCACATTCAAAACACTGGTTAAAGTTTAACATTGGTGTTTTGAAGTTTGATTTTGAAATCACATTCAGGTGAATACCAGTTTCACATAAGGAATGTCAATATTCTATTTCATATGTATTGCAAACCAATTGACTATCCTGAGGATTTAAATTGGTTTTGGTGCAATTGGTTCAAATTGTGTAATTTTGTTCAATTGGTTTTGGCTAAGAGTTTGAAATTTAGTCTCACATTAGCATTTGGGTAAGAGGTTGAATACATTTAGAAAAAAATGGCAACTGATTTGTGAAATGCACAACATTACCCAAAACCAATATTGAAACTGAAACTGAGTTATGAAATGAAACTGAATCTATTAGCAGGACAACTCTTAACATTAGCAGGACACAAAATTACCCAAAACCAAATTTCTCTATGTTATAACCAAATTTCTCTCTATTTTGGTTAGGACATATGTCAATTCTCTAAGAATTGATTAGCATCTGAATATTAGCATTTGTTAAATTTCAAACTGATTGAATGAGCATCTTTCAAACTCTGTTTTGCATTATGTATTTTGAGAATGGATGTGCTTGGATGAGCTTGAATAGGAGAATGGATGAGCCTGGATGATTGCAAAAAAATGATAAAGTTATTTTGAATGAGAAAAACCTTTGACTGTTGTCTACAAAATGTTTTACTTAAGGCTAAAAACTGTTTGATTGCGAAATTTTGAAATATGTATTTGATGAATGTGTCTTTGGGGAATGTGTGAATTTGGAGAATGTGTGAATTTAAAATATGTATTTGAACCATGACAAACTCATTTTTAACCATGACAAACTCATTATGTAATATCAAATTATATAAATAATTTCAAATTATATCAAGAATATCAAATTTCACCCTTGCGACAATGGCAACATAAAAGGAATTACAATGACACAATTTTTGCACAAGATGATGAACTATCAGCCAGGTGATTATCCACTTGACTGTGCCAAACATCTAATATACACTAATAATGTATTTTAATTGTACTTAGTTTGGGTTTAATTTGGATAGGGCTTCAGCTCAACACGGTAGGAGAGAACAAGAACAAGAACAACGAAACATATCTCACGCTCTGACTTTTGACGGTGTACTTGATATACCTCAAATAACACCAGCAGTGCCAACTTCTCCGGTTGAACAAGAAGATTCTGTCTCAGCCTCGCGTCACGATATGATTTCTGGCCAAGATCCTGGACCATCGGCCAGGTCATTATCATCTCGCCTGTACATAAAATCTTATCTCCTCCCATGTATTTTAGGTGTTTTTATTTTTGTTTTTAAATTTGGATAGGGCTTTAGCCCAACGCAAAAGGAGAGAACGAGAACAAGAACAACGTATCATATCTCATGCTCTGACTTCTGACGGTGTCCTTCATATACCTCAAATAACACCAGCCGTGACAACTTCTCCGGTTGAACAAGAAGATTCTGTCTCAGCCTCGCGTCACGATATGATTTCCGGCCAAGATCCTGGACCATCTGTCAGGTCATTATCAACCTGCCTGTACATAAAATCTTTTTCTCCTCCCATGTATTTTAGTTGTGTTTATTTTTGTGTTTAAATTTGGATAGGGCTTTAGCCCAACGCAAAAGGAGAGAACGAGAACAAGAACAACGAAACATATCTCACGCTCTGACTTCTGACGGTGTACTTGATATACCTCAAATAACACCATCAGTGACAACTTCTCCGGTTGCACAAGAAGCTTCTGTCTCAGCCTTGCGTAACGATATGATTTTCGGACAAGTTCCTGGACCATCTGTCAGGTCATTATCAACCCGCCTGTACATAAAATCTTTTCTCCTCCAATTTATTTTAGTTGTGTTTATGTTTGTGTTTAAATTTGATAGGGCTTTAGCCCAACGTAAAAGGAGAGAACGAGAACAAGAACAACGAAACATATCTCACGCTTTGACTTCTGACGTTGTACTTGATATACCTCAAATAACACCATCTGTGACAACTTCTCCGGTTGAACACGAAGATGCTGTCTCAACCTCGCATAGCGATATGATTTCCGGACAAGTTCCTGGACCATCTGTCAGGTCATTATCAACCCGCCTGAACATAAAATCTTTTCTCTTCCCATTTATTTTAGTTGTGTTTATTTTTGTGTTTAAATTTGGATAGGGCTCTAGCTCAACGTAAAAGGCGAGAACGAGAACAAGAACACCGAAACATATCTCACGCTCTGACTTCTGACGGTGTACTTGATATATCTCAAATAACCACAGCCGTGACAACTTCTCTGGTTGAACAAGAAGATGCTGTCTCAGCCTTGCATAACGATATGATTTCCGGACAAGTTCCTGGACCATCTGTCAGGTCATTATCAACCCGCCTGTACATAAAATATTTTCTCCTCCCATTTATTTTAGTTGTGTTTATTTTTGTGTTTAACTTTGTATAGGGCTTTAGCTCAACGCAAAAGGCGAGAACGAGAACAAATACAAGCAAACACATCTCGATATATGACTCCTACCAGTATTCTCGATATGCCTCAAAGCACATATGCAGTACCAACTTCTCCCGTTGATCATGAAGAGGAGGTCTCAGCCTCGCACAACGATACGATATGTGCTGAAGATGATGAACTATCTGTCAGGTTATTATTCATAAAAGCTACTCTGCTTTAATGTAACTTAATTTTATTTAATTATTATTATGGTTTTATTTTGGCTAGGTGTTTAGCTCAATGTCAAAGGAGAGAACGAGAAAAAGCTCAACGAAACATATCTCGATATATGACTCCTATCTGTATACCTCAAATAACACCTGGATTAACAACTTCTCCAGTTGAACAAAGGTCGGCACCATCTTGGATTAATGAACATTCCATGCCCTCATTGTTCAGCCTTACACTGGTTGGATGAACAGTTGTCGAAGTCAACTTTGAGAACGCATCTTTTTGGAACATGTTGTTTGCAAGGAAAAGTAAAATTGCCGAAACTTAATGAACCCCCTCCAGCACTTCGAGAATTATATGATGGTGACAGTGAGGCATCAAAATCATTTCGAATGTATACTCGGGAGTATAATGCAGCTAATGCATTTACCAGCCTTGGTGTGACAATGGATCAAAGATTGATTGCTGGCAGAGGCCCGAACATATTTACTATTCATGGGGAATTACGCCATCGAACAGGATCACTTCTGCCCCAACCGGATCAAACAGCAAGTTATTGTCAACTTTACATATATGATCCGGATTCTGCTATGGAGTTCCGAAGTAATAGAAATCCACATTTGAGCAAGGATGTCTTACAAATTATTCAAAATTGTTTATCGGGCATAAATCCATTCATCAAACTATATTGTCAGGCGTATTCTGTTTTATCTCAAGCAGATTCATGTGGTCATGATCTTCCTGTATATCTGCATTACAATTCAAACAAGGATCGTCGCCGTTATAACCTCCCAACCGTAGATGAGATTGCGGTTATTTTACCTGGCGATGGCTATCGACCTTCCGGGATGCGAAATATAGTTTTACATCTTCGAGGAAATCATCAATTAATGCAAATCAATGAGACTCATCATGCATACTTACCATTACACTACGTCTTATTATTTCCTGATGGCCAGCTTGGATGGGAACCTGAGTTGAAGCAGTGGGATCCAGTTCAAAACATATCCTCAAGTAGACGCCTGACCATGTGTGAGTTTTATAGCTACCGTCTGTTTGAAAGACAGAACGAGTATTCTTCAATTTTGAGAGCGGGAAAGTTATTCCAGGAGTTCATAGTTGATGCTTGGGAAGCAATTGAGCAACATCGTTTGACATTCATCAAACTTAATCAACGAAAACTCCTCTCAGAGCTCTATCAGGGTCTTGCAGATATCGATGCATATGCCAGATGCGACCAAATTGGACAGCGCATGATACTTCCTTCATCTTTTACTGGCAGTGCACGTCACATGTTTGAAATATTTCAAGACTCGATGGCTATCACACGTTATAACCAGCACCCGGATATTTTTCTTACCATGACCGCAAATCCAAAGTGGCCAGAAATTACTTCGGCTCTACTGCCCAATCAAAAGGCTACCGACCGTCCAGATTTAGTCGCATGTGTATTTGAGTTAAAAAGAAAGGCTTTGATGAAGGAGATTGATGGCAATAATGTATTTGGAAAGAAAGTAGCACATGTATTTACAATTGAATTTCAGAAACAGGGTCTTCCACATATGCATGCTCTTTTCTTTCTTCGTGGACCCGATAAGATTCATACATGTGATCAAGTGGATAGAATTGTATGTGCTGAATTTCCTGATCCTGCTCAAGATCCTGCATTATTCGATACTGTGTCAAAATGTATGGTACATGGACCATGTGGTGCTCGGAATCCAAATGCCTCATGTATGGAAAATGGTAAGTGTACTAAGAAATACCCTCGAAATTATGCAGATGCAACAACCTTGGATCGTGATGGATATCCTATTTACCGTCGTCGTAGTAATGGGCATCTATATACTGTAAGGGGGCATCAGGTTGATAACCGAGATGTTGTGCCGCACAACAGGTATCTCTCAAGGCGCTTTAACTGCCACATTAATGTCGAAGTTTGTGCAGGGGTAAGATGTGTGAAGTACATTCATAAGTATATTTATAAAGGTCATGATCGGACCACAATGGTATTGGGCGCAGTAAATGAGATCCAACAATACCTTGATGCAAGATATATTGGACCACCTGAGGCTGCCTGGCGAATATTTGAGCATCCTTTGCATCAAGAGATTCTGTCAGTTCAAAGATTGATACTTCATTTACCCGGGCAACACCGTGTTATTTTTGATCCAGATGAAGATGTAGATGCAATAAGGTCTAGGGCTGAAAATGATAAGACAACTTTGACTGAATTTTTTACATGTTGCGCTTTATATGAGTCTGCACATGATCTCACATATCAAGAATTTCCCCAAAAGTTTGTGTGGCATTCGTCAACAAAGGTCTGGACTCCAAGACAATTTGGATATGCAATTGGCAGAATGTATTTTGCCTCCCCTAATTCTGGAGAGAGATTTTATCTACGGTTGCTACTAACAGTTGTTAAAGGGCCAACATCGTGGGAAAATTTACGCACATTCAATTCTATCGAGTACCCTACATTCAAAGCAACATGTATTGCAAGAGGTCTTCTTGAAGATGATTCCGAGTGGAGACAATGTCTTTCCGAGGCTTCAATTATGAAAACAGGATATCAATTATGAAGACTGTTTTGTATTATTCTTATCGAATGTGTGCCGATCGACCCCCTTGCATTATGGAATGAATTTTCAATGCACATTTGCGATGATCTTCCACATAAATTGCACACTTTATTTGCAATTTCTACCCCAACTCAAGGCCAACTTGAAGATTATGGATTATTCCTTATCAATGAATTGCTTGAGGAGTACTGTAAGTGTCTATCTGACTTTTCACCAATGCCACTTCCTGCTGGAGATTGGAATGCAATTGTTGGCAATAGATTGTTGCATGAACATCAGGAACTTATAAATAAAGCGAAACAATTGGATGCACAAAAAGACATTGATTGCCTCAATGATGCAAAACGCAATGCTTATTCAGCAATTACTTCATCAGTATTTGAAAACAAAGGTACTACATTCTTCTTGAGCGGCGGTGCTGGAACTGGAAAGACTTTTTTGTACAATGCAATAGCAACAATGTTGCGTAGTCTTGGAAATATAGTTATCACCGTCGCGTCTTCCGGTATTGCATCATTGCTACTTAGCGGAGGTCGGACTGCACATTCCACATTTCGTATCCCGTTAGATATGCATGATACTTCAATTTGTAATTTTAGCAAGCAATCCATGCAAGCTCAATTATTCAGAAAAGCAAAACTTATAATATGGGATGAAGTACCTATGCAACATCGGCACTGTGTTGAGGCAGTGGATCGATCGTTACAAGATATGTGTGACAACCCCAGAGCATTTGGTGGTATTACTGTTGTTCTTGGTGGGGATTTCCGACAAATCTTGCACGTCATACCAAAGGGGGTTCGAGAAGAAATTGTTGGTGCCTCATTGAGACGATCTGTATTATGGTGCTCTGTACAAGTTTTGATCTTGGATCAAAATATGCGGTTAAATAACTCATCTGTTGAGAATGCAAATTTTGCAAAATTTATTTTGGAGGTATTTTATTTCATGCCTAATTTAATTTTACTTGCTATTTTTATCTTAGCCATTCCTTCACTAAAATTATATCTATATGTATTAGGTTGGGACAAATCCTACAGAAGTGGTAGAACTTCCTTCTAACATATTCAGGTGCAAGGATTTAAACGAGTTAATACTTCGAATTTATCCACAGCTTCATATTGAGGGTGCCGTGACTCCGGCATACCTTACTGAACGAATAATTCTTTCTGCACGGAATGATGATGTTACTTTTATAAATGCTGCTGCATTAAACATTTTTCCGGGACAGAAGATTACGTATCAAGCTGCAGACAGTTTTTCTGAAAATGATGAAACCGATCCAACCATTATGAATAGATATCCAACTGAGTACATAAACTCTTTGGATCCTCCTGGGTTGCCACAATTTACACTTGAGCTTAAGGTTGGTTGTCCTATTATTTTATTACGAAATATTGCACCAAAAGACGGGCTCTGCAATGGCACTCGATTGATGGTTGTCAGATGTGCATCACGTGTCATTGAAGCTCAAATTTTAAATGGGGATAAAGCCGGTTGTTTTGTGTTTATTCCAAGAATATCTTTGTCACCATCGGCTACAGAATTTGTCACGCCCCGCTTCCCTAAAATGGAGGCGAGACGTGAGGAGGTCCGCACGAGAGTGGAGCTGTGAAGCCCCAAACCCGATAAGCGTCAATAAAACATAAGCAGGTCCATGTAACCACAACGGAGCAACAATAATAATAGAAGGAGAGACAGAAATAAAATTCTCATATCTCATAAATTGTCCAACATGAAAATAAGTTCAACATCCAGAAAAGCCACCAGGCTAAAAGAAAGAGTCTAAGGCCCAGAACAAGGCCAACAAAACCAACATCATAACAAAGTATAGGTGCCACGCACCGACAACAAAACAGCAGTCTAAATAAAAAGGGAAACACAACGAAAACACTAGGACTGGTCCCCAGTGTCCACGTACTCCCCGTCAAACACAAGCTCGGGCTCGGCGTCAGCAAACACCTCGTCCTCAACAAGGTACTCAGGCTCGGGATCTAACATGTGTCACCCAAAAGAGTAAAGGGGCACATGTCAGCAAGTCTAAAATACTTGGGCAAGGAAACTGGAAGTAAGGCAACTAGCAACCTAGCAGTTTTAGTATGCATGACATGGCAGTTATAACATGAGTGCACAAGTACGACATGGTGAACAATAAGTACAAGAGAACAATTATCGGTACAAGACAAGAGTAGCCAAGCTACTAACAATCTCAATCAATTCACTATTCACGTTTCACGTTGTTTGTAGATGTTTACGCCCTTCAGCTGAATGGTACAACATTCACGCCGATCGGCACTAAACACTACCCCACCCGAGAGTTTACGCCTTACAACTGCAGTTGCTGATCAGGCAGACTCCCAGTTGAATGGCCGCTTAACCCTTACCCCATCCCACACGTAAACAAGCCAGGGTCCCTGTACATGAGCCCAGCAAGTGAGCCAGGGTTGCCCCGCACGGGAGCTTGTTTTCCTAGTTCACAATTCAATATCGAGCGTTGGGGTTAGCAACTCATTATGCTCGCTTCTGGTCACGAGCCAGGAAACACAAGTATTGTAGCGATGCTACGCAATCACGGGATCACTTAAAGAATGCAATGACATGACAATTAATTTGCGTACCGTTAATGGAATTTAAACATGACATGGTAATTGTGCAACATGATATACGTCGGATCTAGCTTCGTTGTCAAGCTAGTTCCTAAATTTGCGCCTAGGCGAGTATCATTTCGTCGCCTAGCCTCTTTTACGCCTACAACGAGCAAAATGGCCTAAAACATGGCCTAAACCCTAAGTGGCAAGTTTCATTTACCTAGCACCGGGGATGACGATCATGAAGGTTCGTCTCGCGGATGCTAATCTACGGGGAAATTGCTGTTATGGGGAAACAAATCATCAAAACAACATTCCTTCATTAGGGTTTCATAAAAATACAAATAGGTTATGAAAACATCGAGAGATCGATTTCTTACCGAGAGGAGGCGGAAGAAACACTCCGGAGAACCTAGGAACCAGATCTGGAAACCAATGGAGAAGTTTGGGAAACTAGGGTTTTTTGGGGGATTTTGGGGATTTGATGAGATCTTGGGGAAGATGAGAGGTAGAATGAGTTGATGGAGGGTTTAGATGATGGATTTAGGGCTTGGAATGAAGGAATAAGGGTTTGAGGAAGATGGGGGCTCAATGGGGGAGAAACTAGGGTTTTGGGTATTTTGGGTCGAGTGGAGGAAGAAGAAAACGTTTGGGAAGGTTATAAATAGGTTGGGCTGGCGGCTGCCCAGAAATTAGGGTTTTAACACATACTAGTCGGTCAAAGAGCAACCACTGACCGACTAGTTTGGCAACTAGTCGGTCGGTCGACCAACGCAGACCGACTAAGTGTAAACAGTAACTTCTGAACGAAAATAGGATTTGGATTTAGTCGGTCGATGAACAAATACTGACCGACTAGTTTGACAACTAGTTGGTCGAGAGATGAACTTAGACCGACTAAGAGTGAACAGTATTGATACCAAAAATAAGATGATGTGTTAGTCGGTTAAAGAAGCATTGCCGACCGACTAGTTTACAACCTAGTCGGTCAACCAATGTTCTTAGACCGACTAACGATAAACAGTAACTCCTGAATAATTTAGAAAGCCAACTAGTCTGTCCAAGAAGGATTGCCGACCAACTGGATCGTCATCTAGTCGGTCGGTGCCCCTTCTTACACCGGCTAATAAGCACCAAAAGTTCCGATACGGAGCACGGAGCTCCGGGATTGATTCCTATGACTCCTAGGCTTGATCTAATAGTAAGATACGACTGTTATGAAGCCCGTCACGAATGACATACTTCGAAATCGACGATCCTAAGGAAGAAACGAGAAAACACGACGAAACGATCGAAAATGAAAGCTACGGAGACGAAAACCACACAAAAGGAGAAAATCCACCAAAACATATATTATATTATAATAGATCCAGATACATGAAAACCAGTCGTTACAGAATTACCTTTTCATATGACTAGAAGGCAGTTTCATGTCCGTGTGACATATGCTATGACGATTAATAAAGCCCAAGGACAATCTGTAAAATTCGTTGGAGTTGATTTGCGGACCCCAGTTTTCAGTCATGGACATCTTTATGTTGCACTTTCAAGGTGCATATCTTTTGATCGTGTATGTGTCCTTCTTCAGCCCAACATAAATAACACAGTAAACATCGTTTACCCAGAAGTTCTGCTATGATTTCCAATGTATGATAAAAAATGTATGTAATTTTTTTAACTTTCTTTCTTTACATTGTTTTATTTATATTATTTGTTTAAATGATGTTTTAAAAAATTATTATCGATTGTTGTCTAACATGCAGGTATAGCATTATCATACGTTACCAAGCATTAAAATGTGGACCCACATTACCATATATGGCAGGGTAAGAAATTTTTTCCTTTACTACATTTCATTGCATGACTTAATAGTTTTCTGTATGCATTGTTTGATAAAATATTGGTTTGTATTTTTATATAGATAGATGATTATGCAGATTTGGCAAAAACTGTAAGTTTCTTATCATAATTCTACATTATATTTTTAATCTAATATGTTTGCATTAACATTTTTCTTCTCACAGGTTCTGTTACTTCAAAACAATCACATAAATGTCAGGCTACGGGGTTATATCGGATTTTGGTTTGATAAGGTATGCATACCTTTACAAACATTCCCATTTTTGAAATTAAAAATTAGTTACTGTTTATTATTATTATTATTTCCAGCAAATTGCTAAAAGAACTTTACAAGCAACGGCGACGAGTCACATTGAAGACAAAGCAATCTTCTTTTCCAAGGTAATATAAAAATCTTAGATTTTGTTTTTCAAAATATCCTGTTCATTGACCATCGAAATACCTTTTTTGTTATAGAAGTGGAAGATGGTTCTTGCCAAGCTTGCTTGGTTCCAGAAAGCATGACCTCCACCACTCCAACGAAAAAAGGTAAATAAATGTATAAATTTAAAATTTTCCATATTATCAAATATATATTAATTTTTCTAAGAATTTTATGTTCTTAATTTATCTAGGTTATTGCTCATCCCATTAACTCTCCACTTTGGATTGAGCTTGACACATCATCTTTTTATAATGTGATGATGAAAAGGTTTTCTGCTTAAACATGATGAAGGTAATAAAAGTGAGTTGTACAAAGTAATTAGATATTTCTTCGTTTCTAATTTTTCTATTCTAAGCTATGATTTTATTTTTTATTTTCAGGACACAAGGCCCTAGCTTCAGATGTAAATTTTGTTGGATTTAAATGCATGTGTGCGCGATGGTGTTTTTGAAATTGGACGGCATGGTTGTTCAATCCAAAATGTATTTTTGTGTATATTTGTTCATAGTTAAGGGTTTTTTCTTTTGGCATATAGTTTAGGTTGTTTGATATTATTATAAGTCGATGTAAAAATATGTTGTCTTAAGTACTATTTTGGTTGAAACTATGATTTGGGGAAACCTCCCTTCATAATATCCATCCACAAAGTTTGTGCGGTCTTTTGGATTTTTATTTCCTTCTTTGTTTCATTTGGGAAGTTATGCCGATCTAATTTTTGTGGATTTTAGTGTCCGTATTTTTTGTTGGTTTTGTTGGTTCATTTGCAGGTTTACAAGGAGACTTTGTGAATTTTATTTGAGTTGTTGGGTTTTCCCATGCGAGGTCCCCCGAGCCATTGGGTTTCTTCATTTGCAGGTTTACAAGGAGACTTTGTGAATTTTATTCAATTTGTAATTTTTTGGTTCCAAATATTCACAGATACATCAACCCATCTATATTATAAAACAGGGATGTTATCATGGGTTTTTGGATAAGAAGAGCTTGCACAGATCATCCACATCCCCCTCATCTGCTGGCTCGACTCCTCACCCTCATCTTCCTCATCACCCTCATCTGCTGGAGTACATCGGTGAGCTCTTCTCCACAATTTATTTTGTTTCATTTAATTTATTTCAATGGAGTTTTGGTTTCAGAATCCACGGTTCTGGTTCCGCAAAAAGTAAATTTATTTCAATGGAGTGTTGATCCAGCTTTAATATGTTGTCATTTTGAATTTTTTACTCCATTTCTCAATGGAGTATTGATCCATCTTGATAACATCCCTATAAATTGAATTTTTTTGGGATTCTTTTTTTAGTTTAGCTGTTTATTTTTTGATTGAAAAGATGCAGATTGTGAGTGCCTCTCAAGATGTGTAATTTATCCTAGGTGCATCACCAATTCAATGTTTCCAGGGTAATTTATCCTAGGTGCATCACCAATTCAATGAATTTTTATGTCAAAATCATGCCCATGTTTAATCTTCTGTTCAATGGACCTGATGCTCAATTTCCTTTTCAGGTCAAATATAGGAAAGACACGTGAATGCAGAGACAATAGAATAATGAAATTAAAATCTTTTGGTTTCTTTTTTTTAGTTGAGCTGTTTAGGTTTTGATTGAAAAGATTATATCAAGTTGTGTTATACATGTTCCTAAATGCAAATTGTGAGTGCCTCTCAAGATGGGGATATTTATCCTTTCATATTTTTATGTTTGAGAAATATAACAATGTTTCCAGGTTAATTTATACTATGTGCATCACCAATCCAATGGACATAAGATTGAATTACCATTCATTATTTATGTATACTATTCAATGTTTATGTATAACCAAATGTTAGATATTCAATGTTTAAGATTATGTATAAGATGCTAACTAAGCCAATGGTGTAATGGGTGGCCTTGAGGCCTATATATATAGATAGATGGAATGATCTGTCACTGGTTGTAGACCCAACAGTCTACACGTGAAGACGATCATTATTTTGAAACTATTAATCTTCAATGGTGTCTGTAAACACTCAGTTTTTTCTATGGAACATGGTCATTCTAATTCATGGCTTTGGCTTCGTCTATATTAAAATGGATTTTCTCATATAAGGTTGGTGATGAGAATTATAGTATTTTCTTCTTCTAGCCTCGATTATTGAGGCATGCAAGAAGGCCTGATATATCTTCTAAAGTAATTCTTTTTGGAATGAGGAATATATAGTTACATACATGCTTCTTTCCAATATGTTTGACATATTTGAATAAATATTTGGATTTCCTTTGCCTTGAACCATCACCAACTTCACATGCCATATCATGTTGGATCAGCATGCTATATAACTTGACACTCCTCTCTTAAAGCCATATCATGTTGGATATGTGTTGCAGGTAAGTTAGGCACACATGTCATGTGTATTTTTTAGAAGTTTCAGCATGAATCAGTATGGTCTCAACACACATTTCAGGTGCATATATCCAGGGTAGAGTTTAAACGAACTGGGGTAGAAAACATAGAGCTCACGTATTCAAGCAGTGGGAGACCAAACTCAATAGTTTGCATAGCTGCATGACAATTATAAAGGTCCATATAACTTTGAAGCTACACTCATGCATCACTGTTAAGAAACTCTCATTTCTCAAGGACATTTATCTATATTGATTTGTGTATTTGTTCTGATTGTGATAATAGGATAGAGTCATACCATCATGCAACAATTGTCAATGATTACTTCCTCATAAGTAATTTCAGGGTACTTCTCGGCAACCTCGCGACATCACTGTAAATGAAGATAAAATTAAGCACATTAGATCATTTTCCTTCCCAATTTGATAGAAGTTTTCTAATTATAATAGCTAACATACTGTGAGGAAGAGGCCATCGGTCTTTCTCATGATGTTTGCTTTGTGTATAGCTGACACCATCTCTCGGCTGTTAGCCTTGGCATAATGAAAAGCATATTCTGCAACTGTTATACTTGCTTGATTTTAAGACTTTCCACATCACCTCTCACCACCTGGAGTAGTAAGTCACAGAAAAAGTCTGGGCTATATAAAGCACACATGATTTATACAGTTAAAAAATTTACAAAAGAAGTTGCATTACCTGGTGTTCAAGGACATTATACTCTCCCTCTGTATTCCCACGAATTGTAACCAGATTGACATTGTCGTATTGGGTTTTGTAACTAGTGAGACTGTAACAAGGCCTGAAATTGGCATACAAACCCAACCCTTTCCTAGAGTAAGATTCAAAGATGTGTGACCCTTTCTGATAGGTGTAGCCATTGGATCCTTCAACCCCACACCATTTATGCGCAGTGAATCCAGACTTTCCCATTTTAGAAAGCTGTGTGTCCTTGGGTCTATTTTGTCTCCAACAAAATGTTCTTCCCATTCAATAGGAACTTCAGCCGCATTGAACACCTGCATTGCGACAGATTAACTATGATCGCATTAAAATTTATACTAAAAACAAGAAGGATAGGTATACTACACACACTTCATACTAAAAACCAGAATGATAGGTATTTTGCACGTACGCACAACGTGCTAGCAACCATCCAACATGGAAATAATCTTTTAACATTGATATAACCATGAAAATGTGCAACCTGGAAGTTGTATATAATGTGAATTTCTGAAAGTATTACAATTTGTTCAATTTCCTGCATTGTAGGTATGTTCACTGGAGCTTCCTGGAGGGATCCAAGCTATTACATGTGTTGAATCTCGATGAACATGAGGACAAGCAGTCTGCCCAGCATAACCTTGAAATTTTATTTAGATTGGATACTTTGTTTACCGAGAGATGTTGTGATCACCTAGAAAGAAACTAATAGACAGTTATCAGTGTATTTATGGCCAAGAATGGTTGTAAAACCACCAAAAACCTAACCCGGGATCTGATGGAAAGCTGGAGGAGTTGATTTCGGATCAATGTATTAGTGTACTTAGTCATTCTATCTTTTATTTATTTTTTCATTTCAGATGAGATCAGTGTATGTGATGAGCATCTTAATAATTATGAACGAAACAATGTTGTCAATGTATTTTTTTGCCAAGCAATGGAATGTTTTTGCTGTAATTTCGTTTCCTTGCTGTTTATGTTCTATGGCCTTTTATTTTTTTCTATTTTTATGAAAAATGGGATGCTTTAGGTGGATTATGAGCAACACTGAAAAGAGTATGTATGTTGAATATTTCGCTTTGAGAAGAAGAGCAGGTCTTGCAGGATATGTTTTTGGTGTTGTACTTCTTAACTTTCCCTTCCTCATGCATGCGTTGGAGGGTACATTTGGTTTAGTTGCATTAGCTTGAACTGGTAATTTTATGGAATTGCTAAATTTTTGTTCATTTAAATTTTGGAAGGGGAAATAATTTTTGGGTATAACAAAGATTTTAGGCGTCCACGCCGAAGGCAAAATTTTTGTTCGTTTAAATTTTAGAGGGGGGAAATAATTTTTGGGGAAATTTTGGAGGGAGAAATAATTTTTGGAGAAAACAAAGATTTTGATGGGATACCCACACCAAAGGCGCCCGCTAAATTTTAACATGCTAATTTTTTCCGTGCCGAATTTGTTCTTCTACGCTGAATTTGTTGTTCTACATAGAAGGCGCCCGCGCTGAATTTGTGGATCCATGTCGAAGGCGATGCGCCGAATTTGTTGTTCCGCATCGAAGGTGCCCGTGCTGCTAAATATTTTTACGCTAATTTGTTGTTCTGTTAAAATTTTGGCTGTGGAAATAATTTTTTGGGTAACAAAGATTTCGCGGGGGAAATCTTAAATGAACCGTGCCCACGGGCACGGGTTATGACTATCTATATTACAAAAGAGAGAGGTTTTTGAATCTTTGTCCCATGTGGCAATGTCACATCGCCACATGCGACAACCTTCTTAAACCCAAAATCCAAAAAACACAAAACTTCACCCAACCCCCCAAAAACACACCCAAACCAAAACACCCAAAATCGCACCCAAAGCAAAAAACCAAAACCCCCAAGACACGATACACACTCAAACACACCATTCTCATTTTCACCCGTTTTTGCACTCATCGAAACACCCGTCTAAAAAATTGAATCCCAAAAAAACACAGGGAATGTGCATTCAAAGAGGCGGGCTGAGATTTTTGGGCTTCCGTTTCAATTAACCCCTCAAGCAGAGGTCCGAAGGCGTCCACGCCGAAGGCGGCTAAATTTTTATACGCTTATTTGTTGTTCTGCACCGAAAGTGCCCGCACCAAATTTCTTGTTCCTCGCCGAAGGCGGCCGTGTCTCTAAATTTTCTTACGCTTATTTGTTGTTCTTTTAGATTTTTTGGGGACAAAGATTTTGCGGGGAAAAAATATTGAATGAACCCCAAGCAAAGAAAACCAAAACCCTCAAGACACTACACACACCCATACCCACCATTCTCATTTTCACCCGTTTTCCACTCACCGAAACACCCGCCCAAAAAAATTGAAACAAAAAAAACAATGAGAATGTGCATTCAAAGAGGAGGGCTGAGCTTTTTGGGCGTCTGTTTCTATTAACCCACAAGTAGAGGGACGAAGGCGCCCGCTCGAATTTATTGTTCCTCGCCGAAGGCGGTCGTGCCTCTAATTTTTTTACGTTAATTTGTTGTTCTTTTAAATTTTGGCTTTAGAAATATTTTTTGGGACATATTTTGCGGGGAAAAATCTTGAATGCCCTTAAATGAACCGCGCCGAAGGCGCCCGCTAATTTTTTAAACTAATTTGTTGTTCTACATCGAAGGCGTCCGCGCCGAATTTGTTGTTCCGCGCTGAAGTTGCATGCACCGATTTCGTTGTTCCACGCTGATTGCGTCCGTGTCGCTAAATATTTTTACGCTAATTTGTTGTTCCGTGCAATTTTGAGCGTGGAAATAATTTTTTGGGGAACAAAGATTTTGCGGGGGAAAATCTTAATTGAACCGTGCCCGCGGGCACGGGGTATGACTAGTATATATATATATATATGACAATTAATGCAACACGTGTGCGTCCACACGTCCAAATGCAAATACGAGTTATATACAATGATATGAAGTCCATAATTCCAACAAAAAACTTACCCTTTTTTTAAGAAAATGCTTCTTAAACATTGATATCGGCTAAATCGACTCCTAATCGACCCTGATACAACCATGTTGACCGGGCCCAGAGAAGTCAAGTCTACCAAGACCAGTCAACCAACCAACTACGGCCTTGAGCTCCAGCCCAAGGACCTCACGGGCGAGTCGTGCTTCTCCACCCAAGACGAAGGCCCGAAAGACCGCCCACTATCCGTTATAGAGGAAATCGCTCCCCAAACCAAGGGAGCACTCGCCAATCATGGCAACCACTCAATGCCATCACTCCAACTTCATGGCCATCACTCCACCTTTATGGCATTCATCTCTTCATAAAACATGGCAATTATTGGGGTCAACATTCCCCACTTAGCATGTCCACATCAATGACGGTAATCATGGCCCATTACACCGGGGGGATGACTCGTCTATATGAAGAGGGAAGAGGCATCGTCTCAAAGGAGGGATCTCCGAGATCT